>PVJN01023290.1:0-32463 GCA_004026805.1 Lasiurus borealis
TGTGACACAGAGAGGAGATGCAGGAGGAAATCCAGAGAATGGGATGTGGGGGTTCACGACTCACTTCCTTTGGGCTTTGTCCTCTTGGTCTTGGTTCTTTTATTTCAGGCCTGGAGCCCCAGAGAGGAATGGATGAAGGCCGAATGTAGGAGAAGAGCATGAGGCCTGACTGTGGGGCTGCGTGAAGGGCAGCACCAGGGTGAGTGCCACAGCTTTGCAAAGCAGCTGGCCAGGAGGCGGGTGTTCCAAGAGGCACCCAGCAGCACCTCACCCTCCCTCTATGAGGTCACCCCACACAGGAGCTGCCTTCGCCAGCAGGCCCTGGGCGACATCTGCAGATGCTACTGCAATCTCTAGCATTCTGGGCAAAGAACTGACTCACTGCCCCTCTGGGTACCAGGCTTGCTAGGAGTGTGCTGTCACCAATGCCACAGATCAAAGGCAAAAACCTAGTGAGGAGGGGTGTACCAGAGGGTGCTCCGGCTGGGGCAGAGGATCTGCCTTGCCTGCAGAGAGAGATGTTCTGCAGTGTCCCCAAGATGTGGTGGGCCCGGCCAGGGATCAAGGGGCATGGAAGGACAGTTAGGCAGAGGGGCAAGGACCCACAGCTTTGAGGCGGGGTTTGAGGGGTGATGCTACCTCAGTGGAGAGGTGTCACACTGCAGAGTATCAGACTGGCTGACGTGATTCAGAGAAGCTCTCAGTGCTAACCAAAGTGTCCCAGTGTCTTTACTGAGCTTTGATGGTTGAGATACTGTATAAGGAAAGTGAAGGAAAAAGTGAGGAAGAAAAGGAAAGGCAAACAACACAAAAGAAAGACTGGAAGGAACCTGCAAACCTACTGTCACTTAAATAGGAAATATAATCAATAGTGTTGTAATGATGGCATGATGCCAGGTGGGTGGTGGAAATATCGGGGAACACTTTGTAAAGTATATGATTGTCTAACCACTATTCTATAACTAATATAAAACCTAAAACCAATATAAAATAATATTGAATTTAAAGAAATGAAAATTTGAGTGAAATTTTTATAAATTTTAAAGTTTAAATAAAGGTTGTAAATGAAGGAAGAAAATAAAAACAGTGTTTTTCATTTTACCACTTTATTATAATTTCAGTACACAAAAAAGAGAGTTATTTTTATATGTTGTTTTTATACTTTTCTAAGTCATTATCTCATTTTAATTCCAGGGCAACTTAAAGACAAGATAATTATTCCATACACTAGTCAAAGAAAGGGAATTTTGGTGTCTGGTCCCAATGATTCTATTGTCAAGTCCTTATTGTAAAGCAGGGTTAGTAAAATTTTCTGTGAAGGGTCATATCTATACTAATAAAAGCCTTGGGGGTGATCAGGCCAGTGGGGGAGGGTAGTTGGGGACAATCAGGCTGGCAGAGGAGCAGTTAGGGATCAATCAGGTAGGCAGGAGAGTGGTTAGAAGCCAGCGGTCCTGGATTGTGAGAGGAATGTCCATCTGCCAGACATCCCCCAAAAGATCCCGGATTACAGAGGGTGCAGGCTGGGTTGAGGATCACCATCCCTAGTGCATGAGTTTCATGCATTGGGCCTCTAGTAAATAAATAAATGGAATAAGACAAAGTGTGCATATTTAAAAGAAAATAAAAACTTTGAAATCATCATAGGTATTTTAGTAAACAAAAATTCCATAGATGTCATATATTTGAAGTTTAACCTTTATTAATATTAATAATATTAACATTTAACACTTGTAAAAAAAATTTATTGATTTCAGAGAGGAAGGGAGACAGAGAGAGAAAAACATCAATGATGAGAGAGAATCAGCTGCTTCCTGCAGACACCCTAGTGGGGACTGAGCCTGCAACCAGGGCATGTGCCCTTGATCAGAACTGAACCTGGGTCCCTTCAGTCCACAGGCTGATACTCTATCCACTGACCCAAACAGGCTAGTACTAAGTTAAGTTTTATTAAGCATTTACTAATACACACACACACACACACACACACACACACACACACACACACTAGAGGTAGAGGCCTGGTGCATGAAATTCATAAAATCGGGTGGGGGTCCCTCAGCCAAGCCTGCACCCTTTCATAGTCGGGAAGCCCCATGATTAATCACCCTGTAGAGGGAGGCCCTGCCCAACCACTGCAGCCGCACTGGCTGGGGAACTTGGGCCTCCCTCTGTGGGGTGATCTTGGCCAATGGTGGGGCCTCCTGACCAGTATTATCACACCCATCTTGGTTGGCCTGGCACCAGTGCATGTCATAGCGTGGTATTCCAGATAGTATTCTGCTTTTTGGACATTCGGTCAATTTGTATATTATGCTTTTATTATTACAGATATAATTATCTCAAAACTCCTATAATGTGAGAAATGAACTTATCCTCATTTTATAGGTGAAAAATGTAATGCTTACAGAAGTTGTTAGTTGCCAAAATAATATAGCTAGCAACTTACAGAGCCTGAAAATCTGTGTCTTGACTTCTTACTCTTAATCATCCTAGTGGCAAATGTGACTTTGTACTGATGAGACAATGCTCTTTCATCATTATCACCTCATAATTAAAATGCAGCATTTTCATCATCTTTTTTTTGAAAATTTTAATCTTTTTGCTTGATATAAACCTTTCTCAGAGTTTTTTTTTTATTTTTTATTTTTATTTTAACAAACACTTCTTATTACCAAGGATCTAGAGGCAGCAATTCACATTAGGGAAACAACTCTGAAGGCCTTCACATTCTATGAGGGAGGCTAAAGGTGCCTCACAATCAGTGGACAATATTAGCTATTAAATTATGATGGAATTCCTATGGTATCACATATTATACTTCACATTAAAGTCAAATGAGCTCATTGTGATGAATGCAATCACGGTGAATGCCAAAGAAATTAATAGTGATTACCTACTCATTATAAAATGTGGCTGATAATTAGTGCTATTACACAAAAAGGTACATTTTAAGCAGTCATCAGCATGCATTTATTTTAGCACCACTACAATGCTGGTCAGAATGAGCTCATTAGGCAATCATGCAGCCATAACACGTAGGTCTTTCAGGAATCGGGGACCTCAAATGTGAATGGAGAAAAATTCCAACAATTAAATCTATTTAAATATATATAAAGCACGGCTTTATTTTCTGAATATATTACTTGAAAAATTTAGGATTCCAAATGGTCTACCTTGGTCCATTGTTAAAATTTATTTAGTTTGTTTGTTTTTTTAGTGCAAGGTTTGATGCAGCTACAAGGCAATATTCAAACATGAAGACAAAAGCTAAGTTACACTTTAAATTATTCAAATATTTTACTATTAATTATGATGCACATTCGTGCATTGTTGTGCCAATTTAAACAATAGTATCTGCTTTAAGAATGTGATACAGCCAAGACCGGTTTGGCTCAGTGGATAGAACGTCGGCTTGCCTACTGAAAGGTCCCAGGTTCAATTCCGGTCGGGGGCATGTACCTTGCTTGCGGGCACATGTCACATCTCCACTGTGGGGCGTGCAGGAGGCGGCTGATTGATGTTTCTCTCTCACCGATGTTTCTGACTTTCCATCTCTCTCCCTTCCTCTCTGTAAAAAATCAATAAAATATATTTTAAAAAAAAGAATGTGATACAATGTGAACAAAATGAGCATATGTGTAACATTTATAATGGTAGGCATGTTTAAAAGCCATATTTTATTGATTTCAGAGAGGAAGGAAGAAGGAGAAGAGAGATAGAAACATCAGTGATGAGAGAGAATCTTTGATTAGCTGCCTTCTGCACACACTAAACTGGGGATCGAGCCTGCAACCCAGTGAAGTCCTGGTTCATAGTTCAATGCTCAACCATTGAGCAATGCTGGCCAAGCCATTTTCTAAACACTGTAAGGGGATGGGTTTGTAATGTTAACAAGTTATCTCTCTCTTTCTTTTTTTTTTAACCTTCACCAAAAACAATAAGTTAAATATTTAATTTATTTCTCTGTAACTGTGACCCTTCTGGTAGACTAAAATTATTTTAATTCAGGAAGAAAAACAGCACTTAAATAAGTGAACTGTTATGATTTCCTCAGAAGTAATAATTTATCAGATCAGAAGTATAGCTATCACCCTTTTTCAATTACCTGTACATGATTTTTTTCAATTGTGGGAAAGAACACTTAACATAAAGTCTATTTTATTAATGAACTTTTAAGTGTAAAGCACTATATACATACAGCAGATATTTGGAACTGAATTAGACAAATTTCTGCTTGACAAAAAATTTGTAGGTTCTTGATTACATAATTTACAGATTTTTTTTCAGGAGAAAGTCTTATGTAAGTGAAACCAGCTAGACTGAAGTTCATAATTGATTCAGCCGCTTATGAATCATGAAAGCTAAAAAGTGAAAAAGTATGGGTATTTTTTAACATGTAAAGTCCTAAGTTTTATAGGATTTAACACCGACCACAAAGTTCATGTCCATGAGTCCACATCACAAGTGAAATACAGCTGTTCCACTTTGCCTTTCTCAAATCATTATTGATAAAGGAGACTATTCAGCAGCACCAAGCAGAACAGTATTTGCTGAGTAACCTGCTGGCATCTTGCTATTTCTGAACTTGACATGATCTTCTGATGTCTTTTAAGCAAGGGATATTTCTAAGAAAATCCTATAATTGGCTAAAATGTTCTATTCAATATCATTTTAAATACTGAACATATTGTCTTTCAAGCAGAAGAAAAAAGCTAATAGCCATATTACTCATTTCCTGGAAAGTTATTTTGATTAGAAAGAAAGAAATAAGTTATTCCGAAGAAAAATCAAACTTTATTTATGTATTGCAACATCTGCTACAAAGCACAAAGTTAATTTACTGTTTTTCTGTGTGTTTTTCTTTGTTGTTGTTTTTTAGCAGAACTAGAAGTGGGAAAGTGGGGGAGATATAGAGTAAAAAAAAAATTAAAGAAATGTATGTGACCACCAATGTAGAAATCAACTGTATTTCTGTTTAAGGGAATTGAAGGCTACTTAGTGATTTATTTTACCAGATTTAAATTATAGTCATGCACCCTATAATGACATTTCAATCAAGGATGGAATGCAGACACCTTATTACCTAGCTGTGTGTAGGCTATACCATCTGGATTTGTATAAGTGGACTCTAGGACTTTTGCACTCTAAGAAAATTACCTAATGATGCATTTCTCATAATATATCTGTGTTGTTAAACTGGACATGACTGTATTCCATTCTAAGAACTACTTAATGACATATATAACATGAAATTTTGTAGAATCGTAATTTAAAAATGCATATAGGGGATAATAGCTTTTCCTACCTAAGAAGTTTTCAACATATCATGAAATATAAAGTTCTTAAACCAGTCCTGATACATACCATTCAGAAAACCTTAATGTTAATCTTATTACTGAGTGGTCATCTAAACAAGGGGTCAGCAAACCAACCCTTTGGCTAAATATAGCTCACATACTATTGTTGGGTTGTGTGTATGTATTTTTTAAATAAAATTTTACTGAAACACAGCAACACCCATTTTATATATTGATATCATCTCTGGATGCTTCCACTCTAAGATTGATTTCAGTAGTTCCTATGGAGATATCATGGCCTAGAAAACCTAAAATACTTACTATCTGATCTTCTACAGAGAAATGTTCCTAGTCCCTGAACTCCATAGGGGCAATGTTGGGTGCATCTTTAGGAAGGTCATTTCAGAGATATTTTATTAGATATTTCAAATAATCAGGAGATCCTAGGACAGAAGAAATCTAAGATCAATAAGTTGTTTATTATTTGAGTGTTCTGAATACTTTATCGATGTAGAGAATTAGTTTATAATCCTCCTAGTCTCTAATATTCACTTACAGTTCCAACTTCATCTAAGCTTTACCTTTCATCCAATCAAGAGTGTGGCCAATCTGCAAAATTTGGCATTTCTTGAATAATGCATATTTACCCCCTATCTATCTGAATCTCTTCATGAAGTTCTTTCTACTCTGAATATCTTTTTCTCTTTTCCATCCATCACATAGACAGTGGGCAGAAGAAACAGGATTAAAACTTCAAAAGGAGTCTTTTTAGCCCTAGTGTTTTTCTACTACAGCATGTTGCCCATCTGACAGCCTGGTCAATTACAGGATAATGGGTTTCATTCAGTCAATACACACACATACACACAAAATTAGAGAGAAAGAGGGGAGAGGAGAGAAATGTTTGTGTGGTATGTACATTTTACAAATATGTTTATACATATATTCTGAAGATATGTGAATATGTTTACAATGCAGATATTAACATATATTGTAACTATTATATATATATATATATATATATATATATATACTTTTTATAACTTATGTGAATTTAAAACCAGAACTACAAATGTATATATGCCATCTATTATATGCCAGCTTTATTCTAGGCACTAGAGGAACAGCCATGACAAATTTAGTTTGTGAACAGTGGCAAAAATACAAGCTTATGTGGAAGGATGGGGAGCAGTTGCCATTTTTAACAAGTTGGCCATGGAAAGTCCTACTGAAAAGGTGACATTGGAACAAAATCCAGCAGAGGGAAACCTGTGTGCTCTGGCTTTCTCTGAGGCTGATGACCCAGCCAGAGTCAGGAGCAGACAAGGAAGCCCTGAAGTGTGAGAGTGGCTGGAGTAATATAGTAGTACAGGGAGGTAGCATGGTTGGAGCCCAGAGAGGGAGCGGGGAAAATGGGACACAATTATGAGGGACCATAATAGCCATTTTAAGGACTTGGATGTTTCTCTGAATGAGAAGGAAAACTTCTGGAGGGGGTTGAAATTTGATTGTGATTGTTGCTGTACTTACACTGTCATAAATTTGCCTTGTGTCCCTTACTGTTACATTTTTAGATATGCTTCATGATTCTTTTTAATTGATTTCCAGTGAGTGTAACACAACATACTTGCCTTGGTGTTTTGCTACCCCTTCACTCTATCAAGTATATTTGGTAGCAATAATCTGATACCAAAAGCTCACACTTTACCTATTTGCCTTCACAAAGTGACTGCTGCTTTTATATTATCACTGTTCATAGTGTATGTTGCATTTTTATATTTGATGTTCATATGTATTCATGGCAAATTTTAAATACTGTAGTTTGACGATACAATTTGTTCACATACTGTTGATTAGCAAACTTGTTTTGTGAAAGTCTATAGGAAACAATATTGAAAATTAATTCTGATGGCCATTCAGCATTTGGAAATTTATTAATACTGTAGATATCTTTTTATGGAAAAGATACTCCTTTCTTTAAGAAAGTTACATTTTTAACTTCTGATAGATCGAAACAACTCAGAGTATGTCATTTTTCCTGTGGGACCATACATTTAAATATATATTTTCACATAGAAATTTCATATAATGATAGGGAAGATTGTTAAAATGTCTTTGTTTCCCTTCATATTATGTTTTCAATTGTTTTCCTAATGATTTTCAATCATGCTTGATTCAAAATTTCAAATATTGTTTCCTATGATATGCCTTGCCTTATAGAATGCTCAGTTCTTTTGTGAATGCAGTATGACTATAAATTTCTGCTTTAAATCTCATAAAAATGTGTTCTATCATGATTCTAGTCTTTATTTTCAGTATGATTTTTTATTTAAAAAAAGCAAAGGATTTTTATTTTAAACCTATAGTGAAATGTGTCCTATGTAGACACATGACACATTGAGTATTATCAAAGCTACCTTTTCTTTCTTTTATATATTTTAACTAGTGGCTTGGCACACAAAATTCATGCACAGGGGTGGGTCTGTATACAATCTGGGACATCCCTCTCATAATCCAGGACCACTGGTTCCTAATTGTCACCTGCCTGCCTGCCTGATAGCCCCTAACCACTCTGCCTGCTGGCCTACTCACCCCCAACTGCCCTCCCCAGTTGCCCTCATGACCCCCAACTACCCTTCCCTACTGGCCTCATGACTATAAACTGTCCTCCCTGGTCGGCCTCATGGCCCCCAACTGTCCTCCCTGGCCAGTCTCCCAGAAGGTCTCTTAGTCTAGTTAGCATATTACTCTGTTATTAGTGTAGATAATTTAACATAGGTCTCTTAAATATTCAAATAAAGGTTTTAAAACATCTTAAAATATTAATGATAATTTTTTCAACTCAGTGATTACAATGCAATTGGAGTTTAATCAAGACTTAAAGTTTCCATTGAATATGATCATTAAATTGGAAGCAATGATAACACTGACCTCATTGGGCTACTGTAAGGATTAAAGTTAATTCATGATATAAAATTTATAACATTTTGAAAGTCAAATAGTATATACTGAATGGTATCAGATATGGTAATAATAATAAGCATAAAAAAGGAAAGTAAACATTTTCAAAGTAAAAACAATTTGCTATTATAGCTATTGCTTCTACTTAGCTTTTTAACATTTATATAAATGTATAATTCCTTAATCTGCGTCCTTAGGGTGATACTAATAATTTTTGGAAGCTGCCAAAATTAGGCATTGTTCTGTTAATCATTGCTAATAAGAACAGAGAATTTTTCTAGTTGTCCCATGAAAATTATACTAATTAGAAATGCCTGAATTTGTGTATCTCCATGGAGATTAATTTATTCATCATAATCAGTTAATCACTGTTCTTTACATAATTAGATAGCTTGTGGTAGAGAGGAGGACCCTTTAGTTTTCTTAGAGTGAAGAAAAACTATTTTAGCTGACATAAGAGGAACTTGGAAGTCAAGACCTTCTTTGAATGTGGCATACTGATTAGTGCTAGAACCATTGTTGTTTCTTGTAAGAGGAGGCTTCAAGAAATATTTAGAAAATTGACTCTGAAAATGTACAATGCCCCTATTGATGAGCAGTAATTTTTTTTATTTTATGAATTATTCAATAACTGACATTAGTGGAAATTCACTTTATAAATAGGATCAGCCTCTACTACTTTCTTCATGCAGCTAACAAGCTAGATCCCTTCAAATTATTTCTGAAATAGATACTAATACTATTGTATCATTCTGGTTCTTCAATAGAGAAGTGAGGGGAGCAGAAAGCAACATATTTTAAAGGTGAGTGCATTCAATCAGTTGGACAATATAGAGCAAATAATAAGTATAAGTAATAAGAATACAATAGATAGCAACAAACAACCATTATTTTAATAGGATAGCCTTTATATGCGTGTGGAAGGGGTTATTCATTTAATCCCAAATATAAATATTTTAAAAGAAGTTAACTGAAATAATAATGAAAAAATCTTCTCCCAGAATCTTATCTTAAAAAGCATTAAAATATGTGTTTTAGGAAAAAGCAAATTTAATAGAGAAATATGTACTGAAAGATAGGAAGAAGTATTTAAAGATATTGGTAAGCTTTTGGGTATATATAAATATGCATCTATTTAACAAAATTGTTGATAATTTTGGCTAATGTAAAATATCAAAATAATGCATCACTAAAATATTGGGAGATGAAACATGTAAGTTTGGCAAAAAGTAGATACCAATAGTTTTTAAGCATTTTCAGCTCATTTTCTAGAGGAAAGGGAAGGTAGAATCACTGGGAATAATTGAACTGATTGCAAAAATTTTTAATTATCTTACCATATATTTAATTCTGATATTTCCCATGGGTTTCAAACAAATTCAATATTAATAAAATTTCATTAGTCAAAATGACATTTTAGATATTTGCATTTGTAAGTAAAATTTGTACATAAATTTATAAATACACTTTTAAAATCCAATGATCAGTAAATTATTTTAAAATATTTATTCTTATACACATCTTAACAAATTTCTAGACAGTGTCTGAATAGATCTTCCTCTATATGAATCTAATTTTATAAATATTCTTTTTTCTTGAGGAATATTTAAATATATTGCTTTATATTCTGGAAGACTACAATTATTGAAACAATATTTAGCAATTACTTAATTTTTAAATATATTAATTTTTATTCTGAAAGAATATAATTATTGAAAATGTATTTATCAATTATAATTTTATAAGTATTTTTAAATTTGCCCACAAGGAAAGAGTGCAGGGCATATAAACTGGAATATAATGGCTATTTGCAAATTCAAGAGGCAATCAGATTTATAAATTATCATTTATCATGTAGGTACTTTATGGTAAACAAGCAGCCCATGTTAAAATGAGAACATAAAATTTATTCTAACAATGGCTCAAAAGGACAATATATTTTCAGATCAATTGTGATGTATAAAATTTCTTATGAAATTGAATAAAGGATTTCTGATGTGTTAAGTCTGAATATTGATAGAATCTAGACAACATTACAATTTGATTTAAAACAATTCATTGATAATATTTGACATTTCAACTAAATTTATATTTGGTGAATGGACAAGGGTATATAATATTACAGTAGTGAATAATGTTAACATTAAACTGGAGAAGGGGGATGTCTTCTTTATTTCTATCAACATGAATCACTATCTTTCTGGTCGTTGTCATTACAGAATTCTAAACAAACTAGTACTAGAAAATTGTGCACAGAATTAGATCACAGAGGGTGCACATTAGCATATAACATTCTGATATACCTGTCCCCATGTTATTTTATCCATTGAACATTTACTGAGCATCTACTCTATGGTGACAGGTATGATACAAGACTAAGTTAACCTTAACCATGTGGTAATTCATAATCTAATGACAAGAAAACATGCAAATGCATTTTGATCGTGCAACATTATAGGTTATTAAATAAAGTATGGCTACAATGGGAGCCAAATAATTGAATGTAATTAAACTGGTATGGAAATGTCAGGGAAACTTGGATTGAGGATGTACCATTTTAACTAGACCATAAAGAACACAGAGGAGTTTGCAAGTTAGACAATGTGTTCAGAAGAGTTAATTATTGGACTAATCTCTCCTTTTTCTCCTCCTTCTTCTCCTCCTTCTCTTCCTCCTCCTTCTCTTCCTCCTCCTTCTCCTCCTCCTCCTCTTCCCCCTCCTTTTCCTCTTCTTCCTCCTCCTTCTCCTCCTCCTTCTCCTCCTCCTCCTCCTTCCCCTTCCCCTTCTTCTTCTTCTTCTTCTTCTTCTTCTTCTTCTTCTTCTTCTTCTTCTTCTTCTTCTTCTTCTTCTTCTTCTTCTTCTTCTTCTTCTTCTCTCCATCTTTCTGTTCCTTCTCTCTCTCTCTCTCTCTCTCTCTCTCTCTCTCTCTCCCCCTTTTTCCTTCTCTCCTCCCTCCCTCTTTCTCCTTTCACACACATGTGAAAACACACAATTTCAGAGACTATGATTATGAAAAATTATGAGAAAAATAAAAGGTCTGTTGCAAACAAGTTATGCAGATTCTTGATATAATGCTTGGGCTTTGTTCTGTGAGTAATGATTATCCATTGAATTTTTAATGCAAGAGGTTTATGATCAAAATTGTTTTATAAAGATCATTTTAATAGTATTGAAGATTATTGATTGGAGACAAAAGAATGGATTAGAGAGACTTGCTTTTCTCTACTATTTCTATTCATTGAGTTAACTGATTTTCCGTGTATTTGCTCAAATAAGAAACCTGGTAATCTGGCTCATCTTTCTCTTTCAATACATCATCAAGTCCTGTATTTTTTTTTCCTCAAGTCCAAATCTCTCTAACTTCACTAAAAAGAAAACAATGACTTCTCACCTGTGATAGCTTAATAATCACCTAACTGTGTCTCATATCTTTATCCATGCCTTTGTCTTTCCTGGGAATGGGTTCTCTCATACAAGCATAGAGATGTTTTTAAAACAAAAATCCTTTCTAAAGAAAATCCTTTGATAGTTCCCCTTTCTACACAGAACAAATTCCAAAATCCTTTCCATTTCATACCAGGGGCTCACTAATCTGGTGCCTACATAAATGCCCTCCCCTCGACTTTTACCCCCTTCCCCTCTTTTAAATGATCTCTAGTGAGCCCTGTTAAACACCACAGTAATGGTATTATATGTAATAATTTGTATATACTTACTTGTTTAAAGGATCAAAAAAAGTAACTAACTTTCTGAATAAAAAGACATTTCTGTAAAGTTGTACCCCAGCATCTAGCTAAAATATATGAAAAGAAATAGTAACAAATATTAGTAAATATTTCTTGGGTTTGTGTAAGGTATAGGGAAAAGAAATATGATTACTTTTATTAAGTTAAAATCTTGGAAATGAGAATTAGAAAGCTATTCACAAATACCTGATTCAAATATGGTTAAGATAATTCAATGTTTCCAGCTTATTCAAATTGGGTGAGTCACAATTCTAAGTACTAGATATTACATTTGTGCGTGTGTGTGTGCGTGTGTGTGTGTTCTTCAATGTTTTAGAGTGAGCTTCATGAAAACCAAGGCAGGGCTGGCAATGAGGCCATGAAGACAACATGTAAAACCATGATCAGAGGATTATAAGTCTTTGTGATACATCTGTGATCACTATATAGGATTCCCCCTAACCCTCTTTAACAGCTGATAACTCAATTTTCACTTCTTTTCATGTTTTACTGATTTGAAATAATGGGTGAAGCCAGACTAAGAATGAACAAAGAACATTTATTCTAAGAGTTAATTATTGGACTAATCTCTCCTTCTTCTCCTCCTTCTTCTCCTCCATCTCTTCCTTCTCCTCCTTCTCCTCCTCCTCCTCCTTCTCCTTCCCCTTCCCCTTCTTCTTCTTCTTCTTCTAAAGTGCCACTAGACAATTTTTAAAACTATATTTTATTGATTTTTTTTATAGAGAGGCAGGGAGATGGATAGAGAGTTAGAAACATCGATGAGAGAGAGACATTGTTCAGCTGCCTCCTGCATGCCTTCTATTGGGAATGCGCCCGCAACCAAGATACATGCCCTTGACCAGGATCGAACCTGGGACCACTCAGTCCAAAGGCCAGCTATCTATCCACTAAGCCAAACTGGTTTCGGCAAGACTTTTTTTTTTTAAATGGGATTCATAAAAGATAAATTTACAGTATAAAATGTCAAGTTGATGAATTGAGGGCACACAAATACTGAACCAAATGACCCTTGATGTTTGCTGTTCCTTTGCATCAGCAGTGTCTGGACCAGAACAGTCATTGAAAACAGGCATTAACCCACCAAAATATTAATTTTTGTAGATTCTTTTTAATTTTGCAAATGTACTGTGTGTTAATAAACACTGACTTTATATTCATTCAAAGTGTGTATATAGTTTTGAGGGACCCCATACACTTTTGACAGGGCTTAGAATTCATCTTGCGACATGGCTTTGTAAAAAAAGGAGGGTCAGCCCAGCTGGTGTTTCTCAGTGGTTGAGCATCAACCTATGAACCAGGAGTACAGTGCTCCATTCCCTGTCAGGGCACATGCCTAGGTTGTACACTAAGTCCTCAATATGGGGTTTGCAGGAGTAAGCCAATCGATAATTCTCTTTCATCATTGATGTTTCTGTCTTTCTCTCCTCTTTTCCTCTCTGAATTCAGTAAAAATATATATAATAAAATAGAAAAGGAGGGCCAAAACTGCGAAGATAAATCTAAATAATCAGATTTGGTAAGAACCAGGAAACATCCTAATATATAAAAACCCTGGGTCCATCAAATCCACAATGACTAGAGCCTCAACATAACATCCAGGCTACACATGCAGCAGGCTCTTGTGGGTGGAGACCTGTGCAGCAGAGATGGGGATGGGGGAGTCAGGGCCGGTACTCACACTAAATAACAACCACACACATGCACAGACACACACAGCACCCACTAGCTCACATCTTTTCTCCCTTTCTTTCCTTCCCTCCCAGCTCACTCTCAGAGCCTCTCTCAGAATGGGGAGTAAAACAGACTGAGCCTGAAGAGGCCTGGATGGAATGGAAGTGGACAGAGGGTGGAGCAGCCCCTCAGGCCCTGTCCCATCCCAGCTGGGAAAGAGGAAGAGGAACACAGGGAGGCAGGGAGGCTTAGAGGACTGCTAAGAAAAACAAAGAGAGACAGAGACTGGGCGAGATCAGGTCAGCAGAGAAGGTAGTTGGGGGCAGCCAAATGGCAGGGAAAGGTAGTTGGGGGCAATCAGGCAGGCAGGTAGAGGAAGTTAGGGGTGACCAGGTAGGCAGGCAGGTGAATGGTTAGGAGCCAGGAGTACCAGATTGCAAGAGGGATATATGACTGCCAGTTTAGGCCTGATCCCTAAACAGCAGTCAGACATTTCCCAAGGAGTCCACAATTAGAGAGGGTGCAGGCTAGGCTTAAGGAACCCCCCCCTCCCATGCACAAATTTCATGCACTGGGCCATTATATTTATTAATAATAATTATTAAAATGTTAAGAGTAAATATATGAGTATTACTTAATGAGTTTTCTAATATTTTTAGTGCTCTGTCATCTTTGTTATGGCCCACAGTTTGCAATTAGACGTTTTTCAGTGAGTTGACATGAATTGTTTTAAATTATTAATCAGTTCTCAGATACTGATGTTTTTTAATAGGCTATTTAATAGATAATGGCATTGATGATGCATATAATAATTGACATTTACTCTATTCTGAATACTATGCTTTGTATGTCCTTTATAGACTTTATTTGGTCCTCACACAAATCTTTCACATTATTATACTGTATAGATCAGGGAATTAAATGATATCCTGTTTCATCATGGGCTATATATGTGAAAGGAGCTCCAAGGACTGTATCCACCTAGTAGCTTTTGTCACTTTCCAAAATAATGGGAGACAGAAGAGTTTTTTTAAATAAATAAATTGAAATCTGAGAATAACTTTTAGAAATCAAAGAAAGGCCCAATTGTATAGAATACACAGACATATACATCTAATACTAAATTTAAGGTCTAAATTGTATAAGAACCAAGAAAATTATGAATAACTCCTAATTTCAGAGGATGTTTAGCTCTTAATTGCATCCTGGTCAGGGTGGGCAACATTTACTTATCCCAGGAGTCCTTATCAATCTGAGTTATTCCTGATAAAATACGTGTTTTTCTGAGTGAAACCAACAGCAACATTAACCAGATGCTACAAATACACACCACCATCAACAGACACTTTCTATGAAAGAAACACATAGAATACTTGTGAAAGATGAACATGGGAGGAAATGCTATGTATAGAGATTTTTTTGCTGTGTACAGAGATTTATGCAAATGACACCTTCTTTGGATGAATTTTCTTACTCAGAGGGGAAAAAAAGCTCCCCAAAATAATATATTAAGAATATGGAACGTTCACTGGGTAGGACTGGATGGAATCAGTTGGAATATGACTCATTAAAATTTAGTTTTATTTTATTTGCTGAGATGGCATTTGTCATTTGTCTCCTCAACATACATTCCCTCTTCTTCTGGCAACTGACCCTCTATGTTTCAGATAGAGGGTGAAGAAGATGCCACCCTTTATCCAGACAAGTCCCAGAGTAATAGAATGTGACCTGAGCTAAGGAAGTCAGCTATCACATTGCAGAGATCTAAATGAATCTTGAGTTTTATTAGGAATATTGGAGAGAGATCCATCACTCTCCCACTAGACAAGAGCCTATACTAAATAATAAAGAGGGAATATGCTAATTTCCCTTCACACCCTCACAAAGATGGTGGCGCTCACAGCCAATAAGGAGGGAATATGGTAATTGACTACCACACACTAAATGGCCACAAATGGCCACACTCAGTTCCCTCAACCATAACAGGGCAGCAGGCACATGGCACAGCTGGGCATCTCCCCAGGCAAGTCTAGCCACTCTCTACACCTGCCTCCAGAGTCCCCCACTCATCTCAGCCCTCCAGCTGCCCTGGGCCAGCCCAAAGCACCAGCAAGCCTCAGATGGCAGCTTCCCAGCCTTCTAGGAGTGTCCGAGGTAAGTAGGGTAGGTTGAGGCTTCCACTGCCAGCAGTGGCAGCAGCAGAGGTGTGATGAGGGCTTTGCCTTTCCCTGATCGCTGGGTCAGTACCCACCCATGAGGGCTCCTGGACTGTGAAAGAGGGCAGGCTGGGCCGAGGGACCCCCCACTCCAGTGCATGAATTTTCATGCATCAGGCCTCTAGTAATTATATAGTCTCTTGAGCTGTTGGAAGCTCTCATGGAGCCTCAAGGAGGCAGAGGAAGCAGAGCCAAAAGAAAGAGCCTAGACAATGGATGTCACTTAAATCCTGTCTTCAACTTGCTGAAGCCTCAACTCTCATAGGCTATTCAAGTTAGTTTAGTCCAGTGGTCGGCAAACTCATTAGTCAACAGAGTGGCAAATTGCAGCTTGTGAGCCACATGTAGTTTGCAAGCCACAGTTTGCTGACCTCTTTGCTTTCACATCTCCTTTAATGAGGTTTCATGCAATGTAAGATTTTCTGAAAAAAATTAACATTTTGAATTAGTATTTCAGATACTTTTATGAGTGAACTATTTACTAAGGGTTTACTATTCATTCATTTGTGTTCATTTTTTAAAAATATATATATTTTATTGATTTTTTACAGAGAGGAAGGGAGAGAAATAGAGAGTTAGAAACATCCATGAGAGACATCAATCAGCTGCCTCCTGCACACCCCCTACTGGGAATGTGCTTGCAACCATTCCATGCCCTTGAGTGGAATCAAACCTGGGACCTTTCAGTCTGCAGGCTGATGCTCTGTCCACTGAGCCAAACCGGTTTCGGTCATTTGTGTTCATTTGTTCATTCATTCACTTATTCAGCCAGTCATTCATTCCTTCATTATTTCATTTATTTTCTAATTCCTCCTATTTGTTTTTCACTAGGGGAGTGAGGCATACATATCTATTTTCTTAATATATTTTTAGTGATTTCAGAGATGAAGGGCGAGAGAGAGAGAGATTGAAACATCAATGATGAGAGAGAATCTTTGATCAATGTTGCCTCCTCCATGCTCCACACTGGGGATCAAGCCCTCAATCCAAGCATGTGGTCAGACCAGGAAGTTAACCATGACCTCCTGCTTCACAGGTTGATGCTCAACCACGGAGCCATGTGGGCCGGGCAACATGTCTTATTTTCTTATCTACAAATCACAGTAGGGTCAGAAAAAAAAATGTTACCCAAGGTAGATGGAATAAAGAAAATCAGGGAAACCATGACATTAATATGCACATTCAGGATCAGGTATGCTTTCCATGTATAAAGTTGTGAGGAGAGGTATTTCAGGAAGAGAAAACAAAGAAATAGCAAGAATAATGGAGTCTGTGTGAGGAAAAGCAAATGTTTCACTTTGGCTGCCCACTCTGGCTGGAATTTTATGTCACGTTAAGAAGTCTGTATTGTAGTATATCCAGAAAAAGGCAAAAGGTTTATTTTTTCCTCCATTCTGGCAGTTGGCCAGGAACGCAGCTTTAAGTGAAAAAATACCATCTACTGCTTAAAAGTGTTGTGCTTTGGAAACAATTCCGCAATGTGGGCAGATTATAATTCCTTCATCCCACAAACAGCACATTTTGGAAATGAAAACCTGACTTTGAGATTTCACAATGCTGGTTGCCTGACTCGCTGCCAGCTGAGCCTGTTTTAACCATGTAGAGAGCTCTCCCTTCACTGGGTTCATAAAGAATGACCTGAAGTAAGCACCTCAGGATCAGGTTGGCTTCTAGGAAGGTGTTTTAAGTTACCCACACAGGAGCAACCTACTATGTGACTTTACAAAAGCACTCTATTTGGATAGTATATTAAACACTTATTATTTTCCAATCACATAGCTCTACTTTTTTTGATCCAGGACCTAATTCACTAAAGACAGTGATGAGTTCTGTGTATGAGAGGCATGGAGAGTCAGTGGCTCGGCAAGCCTGGTTGCTGGCATTATTTACTGTCTAAAAGTTAACAGAAATGTTCACTGTATGTGAAAAGAGATCTCACATGTTGCTTGTGAGCTCTGCTTCAAGATATTTGGAAACCCTTATCCAGAATAATTATCACTGGCCATGTATGGGTATTTAAAATTATATTTCTATGAATTAAAACATTAGAAAGTCAGCTCTTAGACACACTGCTCACATTTCAAATGCTTCCTGATTATGTGTTGCTAGCAAGTCAGTATTGGAAGCACAGATACAGACTGTTTCCATCGAATGAAACCACAGAAAGTTTTATTTGATAGTGCCATTCTACAACACCCCAACAAATGCTATAGATGCTTATTTCAGCCCCAGGGAAACTATCATCCAGTGGGAGAGTTGCCTCTATTTTGCAGGTGATTCTGTTTCCTTATTCAGAAGGAAAATCTTCTTCCTTCATGCTTCTTACCCTCCAAGCCTAATTTGGTTTCATAAGGACATATAAATGAAAGCTATCTTTTATTTGTCAGTACCTCATGACACCAAATTAAAATCCTTTACAATATTATTTGATGGTGACTATCTTATGAAGCTTCTTTAGACACAAAATGCAAGGAGAGAAAACATGGACAATTCCAGGAAATTTCAAAATAAAGTCTAATAGAAACTTAGTTATAATTATCATTTGAGCATGTGCCTTTGAAAAATGACAGGTTATAACAATAAAGAAATGAGGCTACATTAGTTATGATTATGATTGTTTGTCTAGCATTGATCTGCCAGTGCATATTTTGTTGTGAGTGCCTATGATAATGACCGATATATAAGGGACCCTCAACAAATGTTGAATGAATCCAATTAACATGGTAATGAAGTAATATAAATGATTGACAGATTACCTACTTTGTCTCTACTTAGCATGTCTGGCAATCAAAACCTTTGAGTTCAAATTCAAATACATATTCCAATCTCAGAGGTGTTCAGTAAGCTAGAACCTTGAAAATGTTTTATAAAATCATGACTTCAACAACCAGGTTAAAAAAGAGTTATATTGAGAGTTAGGTATGTCACCCATGTTAACTACTATAACTTCTTGTTTCCCAGGCCTACCATGGGTAAAACTCACTGGAATTAAAAATGATTTTTGAAAATTTCTGTTTATTTCATAATGAGCAACTTTACCATTGGATGCATTTTAAAATTTTTAAAATTAAAATAAAAGGCTACAGTGCTTTTCAAGACAAATAAGAATTATTTGGAAACCATTTTGCATCCTATAAGAAATAAAACAAAAATAAAGTTTATACTGCTGTATTAAGTTAACTTTAATTTAATTGTTTGGATTCTGCCTTATTTATTTAGCATGTTTTTAGAAAGCAAATGGGTGAAGGGAAAAATTGTGAGTTGCAATTGACATATTCTGTTATATAACTAAGCTAATTCATAGACTATTTTCAATTATCATTTTCTGTAGTCTATAGTTTTCTTGCAGCCTTGCAGAACAAAGATTTTCATTTTTTCTGCTTAACATTTGCACCGTCCCTGATGGCATCCAGCATAGTTTTTGGTGTCTTAACTATGGACATTTGGGCTGGCTAGAATGCATGAGATTTGTAAGTAAATCTACCAAATTCACTCCAGCTGACATGACACACTAGCTGGAAGAAACTCTGTAAATGAAAGGTCTTGTATCATGGAGAGTCAGAGTCTTTGAGATAGTGTTTGTGAGTTTAAATGAACATAAAGGAGTATTATCTTTGTCTGAGTAAAAGCATGTGTTGGAGTATGGACAAAGCAGTTATGATATATATTTTTATTTCTCAAAGAACAGTTCTCAGAAATAAAAAAAAATGTAAATTTTATGAATAAATTCCATGAATAAATTTGTATTACAAAGTACACAGAATTCTTTATTTTAATGAACTGTTGGGCTTTTTAACTAAAAATATTAATAGATGCAACTCTTTTTTATAGGTCTATATCTATGGTTTTCTTCATTATACATTTATAATTTTAATTTAACCCTTTCAAAGAGAAGCTTTTTCATTGTTGTTAGGATGGTCGATTATATCTAAAACTGATTTACTCCATAGGACAATACATGTTTTGATGACAAGTCTATGCTATAAATTTCAAATGAGCAAATATGAGATATACAACATTTTCTGAATTAGCATGAGTTAAAATTTATAAAATATAAATTCTATAAGAATATTTTATTCAAAAAGTAATATCAATATAGATATTTAAATATGTCTTTATACAAATATATGTTGTAATTAAATATATGTATGTTAAATAATCTTATATTGATTATAAAACATTTTAGAACATATATTTCTGATTATCAATTCATCATGATTTTAAAAGATTGGTAATTAATTCTATGAACATTCATTCTCAACTGACATTAATTGTTAATCATTCTGACAACTAAAGGAAAGTGAATTTCCAAGGTTATTTCTATAAAACAATACATTTAAGTGATAATTGTTTCAATATGTTAAGGGCCTTGACCTTCTTTAGAACATGACATTCTTATGAAGATAAAATAGTGGAAAACATATGCATGATTTCTTATTTGACTAATTATCTTCTTAAAACTACTTTTTCATAATTACCCATGATTTACTTAGAATGACTTCAATTGAACCAAAGTTCTTGGTAAAGCCAGAACTTTTTAGTAAAAGGTTGTGACAAGTTAAAATTAAAAGCAGTACTTGTGCAAACATTCTCTATGTTAAAATAAGTATTGCCACTTCTTGTATTTACAGGGCTAAAGCTGTAAGTGTAGACTACATTGTCTCAGCATATTATATATTGGAGGTCCAGTGCATGAAATTCATGCACAGGGGAAAGGGGGTGTCCTTCAGCTCAGCCTGCTTCCTCTCCAATCTGGGACCCCTAGAGAGATGTCTGGCTGCCTGTTTAGGCCCGATCCAGGTAGGGCCTAAATGGGCAGCTGGACATCCTACCTGGATTGGGCCTAAACGGGCAGCAGGCATCCCTCTAACAATCCAGGACAGCTGGCTTCCAAATGCTTCCCTGCCTGCCTTCCTGATTGCCCCTAACTGCTTCCGCCTGGCAGCCTGATCACCCCCTAACCACTCCCCTGCCAGCTTGATTGAGGTCTAACTGCTCCCCTGCCAGCCTGTTTGACCCACAACTGCCCTCCCCTGCAGGTCTGGTCACCCCTAACTGCTCTCCCCTGCAGGCTTGATCATCCCCAACTGCCCTCCCTTGCAGGCCTGATCCCTCCCAACTTCCCTCTCCTGCTGGCCTGATCACCCATAACTGTCCTCCCTTATAGGCCTAGTCCTTGCTAAATGCCCTCCCCTGCTGGCCATCTTGTGGTAGCCATCTGTGTCCAAATGGGGGAAGGATCTTTGGACCACATGGGGACAGTTATCTTGTATGTTGGAATGATGGTCAATCTGCATATTACTCTTTTATTAGATTGGACAGAGACCTGGTGCAGGGTTTGGGGAAAGCTGGATTGCCCTGAAGGGTGTCCTGGATTAGAGTGGGTGTTTCCTTGGGTCACAAGGGGCCTATGGTGCTTTGCAGGCCAGCCACACCAGTGACCCAAGTGGGGACCCTGGTATCTGGGATTTATTTATTTTCTACAATTAAAATGTTGTAGCCCAAAGCTAAGGCTAAGTCTTCTGCTTTAAGAGCCACTGAAACTTTGTTGACTTAAGTGCCAGCCAGGGTGTGGAGAAAGCTTGGCTTCCTCCATCACCAGGCACAACAAAGACTCCCTCCCACTATCTCTGTGGCCATAACCATCTGGGTTGAGTTTATTTGCATGCTTGCTCTGATTGGCTGGTGGGTGTGGCTGGGGAAGTGGCTGGTGGGTGTAGAAGAAGTATGGTCAATTTCCATATTACTCTTCTATTAGATAGGATTTTAAAAAATGATCATGTACCCCCTGTAAATTATAGAGAAAGTTATTGAAAGTAAGGGAGTGATACATTTACACTTGTAATTTGAACTATTAACTTGTGATGTTGGTGAGAGGATGAACGCAAGAGAAAATATTGGATATTTACTGTAAAGTAAAAAGGTATGGAGACATAAAAGAAAGGTGTTTAAAATGGGAACAGGCATGGAGTAGGCAACATAAGATCCATCATTTATATTATTCTAGACCACATATGCAATTCATGATGTTGTATACTATAAAAGATCTAAGAGGGAGGGAAAAATATACTTCAATCTTTGCCGCAAAGTTAATGAGTCTTATAAAACCTTTTAAAATAGACTTACAATCTACCTGATACAATTTTACTTTCTTTCCTTAAGTTTCCCAAACCTGAGTCCCTCTGTAAAGCAATAAGCTACATCTGAAGTGAGGTGTGCCCAACATGGAAAAATGATGGTGTCATTTGAAAAGAATAATTTCATAATTTTCTACACCACCATTAAAATAACCTTTTTATACCATCTGTCTTAGGTCAGTCTCCTAGGTTTACTATGATATGTATATGGATCCTTTCCAGATTGTGTAATAAAGGAAATGTATAGTCTTGTGGAATGAAGGGAGTAATTAAAGTGTAGAGTTGTGTAATGAAAGAAAGAAATAAAATTGGATAAAAGGAGGAGCTCAACTGGTTATACGCAACAAAATCCTCAGCTCTTGGGCTGGCCCAGCCTTTCAGAGTCATCCATCATTGAGGCAAACGGGCCACACTTTCTACTTGCATGACTAGTTATCAGTTGTGTGCCTCCTTTGCGAGGGAGGGGAATAATATATTTGATAAGGTCTTTTGGGCCAATTTCTCTCAACTGAGAGGAATCAGCTACTGTCAACCTCCCCTTCATGCACAGCCAGGATATGAATGCTTCAGTCTTGGAAGGAATATCTGGAAAGAATATCATCACATTCACTACACAATTAATGAAAGTAAATAAAAAAAATTTTGAACTACTGTCAAACACATACACACACAAACAGAGAGAACAAAATCAACAATGACAAGAAACCAAATCAGAAAGACAGTTAGCTTTATGGGAAATGCTTTCTCTTTTATGTATTGCATTTTTTTAGAGAGACAAATAAAGATAAAGCCATGATAGCTGCATTAGTATGGATTGCTCTGGCTCAGTGAGCTGAATCCCTTAAATAAAAATTTCTAGAGTAGTTAAAATAAAAATAACTTTTAACAGTGACTTTGATTGATGACCAAAACCTATACAAGATTTTGCCTTAGTGATACGGTGAAGATGAAATGTTACAGCTAGTTTAAAATGAGGAATGGTC
This sequence comes from Lasiurus borealis, assembly GCA_004026805.1. Classification (NCBI taxonomy): domain Eukaryota; kingdom Metazoa; phylum Chordata; class Mammalia; order Chiroptera; family Vespertilionidae; genus Lasiurus; species Lasiurus borealis. The sequence goes on from PVJN01023290.1 coordinate 23,015, forward strand.
TTTTTAAAGGACATTTTCTTCTGTTCATTGGACATATAGAGACTTGTGAGTCAGGGCATCTTCCAGTTCTTTGTGCCTAGAATTCATTTCTGTTCCCTACTGTAAGAGCTAAAGTTTCAGGCAAACCTCTATAAAATCTCATTTTGTTCCTGAGGTTATCAAGTTCAAAATCAAATAAAACTATTCACCTGTTTTATTTTATTAGAAAGGAAATTTAATAAATTTTCAAGCAGTTTTTTTTTACACCAACTCTCTTTTCTATTGAGAAATAGTAGGTGTCTATAGGTCACTATATTAGTACTTTTTTTTCTTTTTTTTCATCTTTTTTTATTAATTTTTATACATATCTCCCCATTGCCTCCCCTCCCTCCCAGGCATACCCCAACCCCCCAGTGTCTATGTTCATTGGTTATGCTTATATGCATGCATACAAGTCCTTTGATTGATCTCTTATCCACCTCATCTAACTTTAATCTTCCTGATGTAATTTCACAGTCTGTTTGAAGCTTTACTGCCTCTGTATCTATACTTTTGTTCATCAGTTTATAATGTTCGTTATTATCCACCAATGAGTGACATCATGTGATGCTTCTCCCTCATTGACTGGCTTATTTCACTAAGCATAAGGCTCTCCAGTTCCATCCAGGTTACTGCAAATGGTAAGAATTCCTTCTTTTTAATGGCAGCATAGAATTCCATTGTGTAGATGTACCACAGTTTTCTGATTCACTCATCTGCTAACGGGCACCTAGGCTGTTTCCAAATTGTAGCTATTGTAAATTGTGCTGCTATGAACATAGGGGTGCATAAATCCTTTCTGATTGGTGTTTGTGATTTCTTAGGATAAATTCCTAAGAGTGGGATTACAGGGTCAAATGGGAGATCCATTTTTAGTTTTTTGAGGAAACTCCATACTGTTCTCCACAGTGGCTGCACCAATCTGCATTCCCACCAACAGTGCACAAGGGTTCCTTTTTCTCCGCATCCTTGCCAACACTTGTCATTTGTTGATTTGTTGATGATATTAGTACTTTAAATCCTATATAATAAAACCCTAATATGCTAATAGACCAAACAGTGAACAACTGGTCACTATGGTGCACACTGACCACCAGGGGGCAGACACTCAATGCAGGAGTTGCCCCCTGGTGGTCAATGCGATCCCACAGAGGGAATGCCACTCAGCCAGAAGCCGGGCTCATGGCTGGCAAGTGCAGCCATGGTGGCGGGAGCTTCTCCCATCTCTGCTGTAGGTGAGAGGTATATCTGACTTCCAGCTTAGGCCTGATCCTAAATGGAAAAATATAAAAAGAAATTAAAGACTTTGTAATTTCTCTAAGAATTTTAGAAAATTGAGGCAAATTAACTGTAACAGACTAACAAGGTAATCATTGAATTAAAAAAAAAAGTGTATGGATGAGGGAATGGAGAATAAAAGCATCTTGATGCTTAGCACATCCTCACAACTTGTAACTACCTTATTTCCCTGAAAGTAAGACATCCCTCAAAAATAAGACCTACTTCCAGTTTTGCCTCTCACTGTAACATAAGGCATTCCCCTGAAAATAAGACCTCCCTGATAATAAGACCTCCCCCGAACATAAGACTTCCCCAGAATATAAGGCTCTCAAAGCTACTGTAAAGCATCTAACTCTTGATTTAAAGAGCCCTCACACTGCCTGAACAGCTCCGGCTGTGCTGCAGCAAATCAGTGAACTGGATTGTGATGACAACTACTACCATACCATATGCAGGTAATAAATTTCCTTTCTTTTTTTGTTCAACAATAAATGTGTACCATATTCTTCTTCATGGAAAAATAGACATCCCCTGAAAATAAGACCTAGCGCATCTTTGGGAGCAAAAATTAATATAAGAGACTGTCTTATTTTCTGGGAAGCAGGGTATGGACAAACCATAGGATTCTCTTATTCTATGAAAAATAAACTTAAGTAAGAGAAGACAGAAAAACAACAATGTTTCTGGGTCTAGAATTGACTTTTATATAGGAAAAGATCCTTGTCTAACAAAATGGCATACTTGAGTTTTGGAGAATAGTTTCTAGATCACATAAAACTATATTATACTAGACTTTCATATTCAGACTTCCTCATGTCACAAATAAGGATGTTGAGACAAAAATAGTGAAGTTTCTCAATTGAGATAACATGTATAGAGGAATTCATGCCCTCGTCTCCACCCTCTCCATATGTCAGCATACAAGAATAAAAATTTCAGCATCTAATCTAGTATAAACCATTTGTTGACTCCAGCCCTGATTCCCGTCATACATTTTAGATGAGTAGTTACTGTTGACTTACAGATCTGCTTATCTAATGTTATCTCAGCTACTTTATGAATCGTGATATCTTTTATTGATTTTACTGACATAGCTATTGTCTATTTTGAACTGTAATCTGGTTTAGAATTTATTATTGTCTCCATTTGAAAAATTAAAAAGAGAAAAAAACAATGATAACCAAGATTTAGAGGTTATCTTGTTCAATACCACTTATTTTTTCTGAAATAGATTTGGTTTTTAGACCCAATTTTTTTCTGAATCAAAGTGTTTTTTCTTCATTTTAAATGACTGAAAGAGTTTCTATTCCAAATAGATAACTCAGTAAAAGTAGGCTGAATTAATGAATAAATAATAAGTGAGTCACCAATAATCAGAAAGAAGCAAAGTAAAATGACAATGAGTTATCACCTCAGACCTGTCATAATGTCTACCAACAACAAATCAACACATGACAAATGCTGGTGAGGATGTAGAGAAAAGGGAACCCGAGTACATTGCTGGTAGAAAAGCAGATTGTGCAGCCATTATGGAAAACAGTATGAAGTTTCCTCAAAAAATTAAAAATGGAATTGACATTTAACCCAGAGATCCCACTTCTAAGAATATCTCATATATTAAAAGCCTAATATGCTAAGTGTTTGGTCCTCTGTTCAACCAACCAAAGTGTAATATGGTAATGATATGCTAAGGATACTCAACAGCTCACTATGATATGCAATAATCACCAGGATGCAGATGCTCTGACCAGTAGGTTAGCTTGCTGCTGGAATTTGGCTGATTGGAAATGAGATAGATGGGCCAAACATTCACTAGAGCCCTTCTGGGGTCCTTCCGTGGTTGGCCAACTTTCTGCATCCCATCTTGGCCCAAATCATGCACTGGTGGGGTCCCTTGGCCTGGCCTGTGCCCTTTTGTAATCCAGGGCCCCTCGGGGAATGTCAGACAGCCATTTTCCATCCGAGCCTGCAGGCCAGGCCGAGGGATACCACTAGTGTATGAATTCATGCACTGGGTCTCTAGTATCCTAAGAATCCTGAAACAGTGATCATAAAGAATATATGCATCCTTATGGCACATTTACAAAATGTAATACAGTACAACTATAAAATAGTAAGATTTCTTACTCTTTAAGACAGCATGGAGGGATCTGGAAAATATTATGCTAAGCAAAATAAGCAAGGCAGAAAAGACAAGTATCACAAAATCTCACTCATATATGGAATCTAATGAACAAAATAAAATAATGAACAAAATAGATCCAGAGACATAGAAGTATGGATGCCCTGTTTGGGTGTGACTCAGTGGTTGAGTATTGATCCAGGAACCAAGAGGGCACTGGTTCAATATCAGGTCAGGGCAGTCAATTGATGACTCTCCGTCATCATTGATGTTTCTACCCCCCCCCTCTCTCTCCCTCCTCTCTGAAATCAAGAAAAATATATATTAAAAAACAAATAAAAAAACATGGAACAGACTTTGAAATCTCAGAGGGAAGGCAGGGGTGAGGGTGGGGGGAGAGATTAACCAAAGAATGTATATGCATATATGCATAATCTAAGGGCACAGACAGTAGTGTCATGAAGACCTGAGAGTGGGGTGCTGGAGGAGGGAGGTCAATGGTGACATCTGTAATGCTTTCAACAATAAAAATAAATTAAAAAATAAAATAAATATTTCATATTTTTAATTAAGTTAAAACAATATTTCTAATAAATCATTAATTTAAAGGAGATGAATGTCTTCTTTATTTAATTGAGAAACAGAGCAGAGTCATGCATTGGGTTCCCTACATCCTCTACCCACCTCTGAACATGTAGAAAAAAAGAAAATGTCAGTAATTCTCTTTTAGTTTAAAAAGAAAACAAGATTGTACTGTTTTAGAAATCAAAGATGTCAGTTTAGATATTATGAGGGCAACAAATTACTAGGTTACAACCAATCAGAATCACAGATGCTACAGATTGTAAGGTTTAAATTCATAGACAAACCAAAGTCTCTATAGTCTATGATGCTTAGACTTCTTAAAATAACTGCAAAAACAGCGTATTATGCAGAAGTATATTTGCTACAGCTGTAAAAGAGAAGGGAATTTTTCCCCTTATGTTGCTGAGATTTCTTTCACTGAAATTAAGAGGGTTTAAAGTATTTAAGACTAAGAGCTACAAATCCATTAATGAAAGAAAAAGGCAGGGCTAAGAAGCTCAAAACTTAACTTGGAGAGAAGATGGCACACTATTTAAAAAACAAAAGAACGGAATTTGGACAAAGCAAGATTTTGTATCTAAAAGCTTTTCTCAAAATTCCAGCTACACAATTTTTGCTCCATTTTCTGATTTTCTTGACCATACCTCCTTAAACCACTACTCAATATTTGATTTTATTAAATCTGCTAGTTCATTTCCCATGCTCCGTTTTATAGGAATCACTTGATTTTTCTAGGTCAGGAACCATGAGAGCTATTACACAATGGCCACTTGCAACATTCTAATTATTCCTCAGCAGGATGATCCATTACATTACTCATTTACACCAAAAAATATTAGTCTTAAGATTACAAATGAAGATGATTTGACCAATAAGAGAAGTTCAGAAAAAAATCTATAAAATAAATTATATCCTTGTGTTCTATTTTAAAAGAAGCTTCATACTATAAAGTAGATAAGATTTATCATTGTAGTACACAATAAAAATTGTTTATGTTATGACCTTTTTTACAGCCTTTGCAGAATGCTTTAAAATGCAAAATTTATCCAAATGGATGTTTTGCTCCAAGAGATATTGTTTATACATGAATATACTATATTTAAAAATAACTATATAATAAAATAACAAGTACTGAATAATAGAAACAAATCAGTAATAAGCTAGTTCTGATTTATTTATTTATTTGTTTGTTTATTTATTTATTTAATCTATAATGTGTACTAGTAGTCTTTCCAAAGTAGAAACACAGTAGTGCAGAAAGAGTCCATCTCTGGATTGATATAGAAAAAGAAAAATGCTATTTTTAAAATCTATCTCCTTTATTGGTTTTTGGCAAACCGTCAGTGTTCTCTACTATTTAGAAAAAAATAATTCTTGTTTTTATTAATGGAAGTCATAGACATTTTCCAATGAGAGCATCTAATAAGCCTAATAATTTTACCACATTCCAAACTTGGTCCAAAGAAACTTCAAAATTTTTATTAATCTTTGAAGTCTTATGAGAAAATACACAATTGTTTTGTTAGTGAATTTTATAATATTGAAGAGTACACAAAGAATTCTCTAGCTTTGTGGAATACATTTTAGCACAAAGAAAACATTAGATCAATTAAAAGCATGTTCATTAAAGATAGACAACAATTTTTCTTCTATAGAAATAGAAGAAATTAACCCAAATTGAGATATATTAAAAAAGGATGAATAGGTTTTAAAAAATGAAAATTAGTTTATTTCTTTCTTTTACTTTTTAATTTAATACCGACGGAAACCAGATTAGAGGATACGTACCTAGCTTTGAAAGTCAAATTGTCTCCTAACAATGAATCCCATAAGAATTGACAGCTTTGTAAGACTTATCATTGTAAAATAAAATAAAATAAAATAAAATAAAATAAAATAAAATAAAATAAAATAAAATAATAAAATAGAGGCTATGCTTAAAAATCCTTAGTTGCAAGACAGTGGGGTAGAAGTGTTCATTTTAATAACCAATCACAGCAAAGACTAAACAATTCCCTGATTTTCACTTTATAAACCATCCTGTAACATCATGTGTCTGACCATTTTGCTACATTAGCAAAACTAAGTGAAGCTTATTTCATGAATATAAGCACAGCTTAATTTAGATTATTTCAATATTTTTAAAAGAATCTTAAGCCATTTTCTTAAAATAGTATGAGATAATAATTTTTAACCAATCTCTTGTCATCTGAAAATGTTCATTTTAATATTTTTTAAATTTATTTATGTTTGTTAATCCTCACCTGAGAATATAGTTCCCTTGATTTTTAGGGAGAGTGAAAGTGAGAGGGCAAGACAGAAAAACATCAATTGCTTTTCTCTTGCACATGCCCTGACCAATGTCCAAGCTGGGGAGGAACCTTCAACCAAGGAACTTGCCCTTGAGGAAAATTGAACCTGGGACCCGTTAGTCCAGTGGTTCTCAACCTTTCTAATGCCACGACCTTTTAACACAGTTCCTCATGTTGTGGTAACCCCGACCATAAAACTATTTTTGTTGCTACTTCATAACTGTCATTGTGCTAATGTTAATGAATCGTAATGTAAATATCTGATATGCAGGATGTCTTAGGTGACCCCAGAGAAAGGGTTGTTTGACCCCCAAAGGGGTCGCGACCCACAGGTTGAGAACTACTGCTTTAGTCCATAGTCTAATGCTCTATCTACTGAGCCAAACCAGTTTGGAAATGTTCATTTTAATAATCAATCACAGGAAAGGCTAAATAAATCCCTGATTTTTATTTTATAAACCACCCTGAGCTTCAAAACAATTTTGGGTTTCGAAGTATCCCAGTTTGTGAACAGTCTGCTTCTCATTCAATAAAATATTCATATAAAATAAAACTCTAAGAATTTTCTTTTATCATCTTGTACAATATGTGTTATGCTGGTAGAAAGGTGTGGCTGAACTAATCATGTTTAATTTATTCTTTTCAAATTTACCAATTAGAAAAGGCCTTCCCACATATTTGCAAAGAGGTGAAAGGAGAAAAGCACTTACAATCCACTGGGATCACATATCAGGAGTAAGAAAGAATTGTCCATGTCATTATTACTCAAATATTCCTTTTTATGGCAGGAAAATGATGAAATAAATCACAGGCAGAAAGATTTTGTATGGCATGATTATTGTATTGCTAATGCAAAGTTATATCTAACTACATCTATAGAAATGTAATTTTCTATACTTGGAATTCAAACAATTTAATTCAATTTTGTTTTAATATTCTATTTCAAACTATGTTAACATATTAAGAATTATGTTCAGTATTGATTTGCTTTTTTCTAGTCACTTTTTATTAATCAGGTAACTTTCTAAAAATATAGCATCAAGCTTAACTCAGATATTGAATATCTGCCTGGATTTTAATTGGAGAGTAGGCATTTATAGTATTTCGTGAAAAATAATTTCTTTCTAGTGTCTTGCTTAAAGTAAAGCCACACAAGAAACAATGTTGGTGCATTCTGTGAAGAACAACAACAAAAACAGACTGACAGATCTCATAATGGGAGAGGGTTGGAGTGTTCAGATGAGATTAACCAAATAACATATATATATATATATATATATATATATATATATATATATATATGCATAGTCCATGGACACAGAAAATAGTATGGAGAAGGCCTCAGTGGATGGGGGCTGGGTGATGGGCGGTAAAGTGGGGAGTATTGGGGGATATCTCTAATACTATCAATAATAAATAAATGAAAAATAAGATAATAATATCTTTCACCATATGGATTTTTGGTTTAATACATTTTATCAATTAAAATACAAATACGTAAACATATCCTGTATTAAAGTTAAAGTCATTTGAACCTAAAATGTTGCTGAAATATAGATTAAAATCTTTAGATGATTCTAAATGAACTTGAGATATGACTTTTGACATTTTTGTAACTTCATTTAATGTCATTTTCATTTGACATTTAAAAAGAGGAAATTTAAAATGTATTAGTTCAATGCTACATAATATAATTGATAAAATTTGTTTAAACTTAACTGATAAAACAATGGAAACAAAAAGATTAAATAATTGTATAAATTTTTTTTTATTAATTTTTATTTTTTAAAATAAATCTTTATTGTTCAGATTATTACAATTGTTCTTCTTTCCCCCTCCCCAATCATTCCCCTCCATCAGGTTCCCACCCCACCCTCTGCCCTTACCCCACACCCCCACTGTCCTCATCCATAGGTGTATGATTTTTGTCCAGTCTCTTCCTGAACGTCCCACACTCCTTTCCCCTGAGGATTTTTAGTCCACTCCCATTCTATGCCCCTGATTTTATTATATGCACCAGTTTATTTTGTTCATCAAATTTTTTATTCACTAGATTTTTACATTCACTTGTTGATAGATATGTATTTGTTGTTCATAATTTTTATCTTTAGGTTGTTCTTCTTCTTCCTCTTCTTAAAGGATACCTTTCAGCATTTTATATAATACTGGTTTGGTGGTAATGAACTCCTTTAGCTTTTTCTTATGTCTGAAGGTCTTGATCTGCCCTTCAATTCTGAATGATAGCTTTGCTGGGTAGAGTAATCTTGGTTGTAGGTCCTTGCTATTCATCACTTTGAATATTTCTTGCCACTCACATCTGGCCTGCATAGCTTCTGTTGAGAAATCAGCTGACAGTTGTATGTGTGCTCCCTTAAAGGTAACTAACTGTTGTTTTTTTTTTTTCTTGCTGCTTTTAATATTTTCTCTTTGACTTTTGCTTTTGGCATTTTAATTATGATGTGGGGAGAGAAACCAAGATGTCGGCATAGGTAAACACCTAAACTGCTGCCTCACACAACAATTTCAAAAACACAACTAAAAGACAAAGCAGACACTATCCAGAACCACAGGAAGGCTGCCTGAGTGGAAATTCTACAACTAGAAAGAAAGACAAAAGCACACTGAGACAGTGGAGTTGTGGAAGGTTGAAGTACAGAGGCACTAATGGAGAAAGGGCTGTCAATTGAGTATGTGGCAGCCTTTCTCAATCAGGAGGGAGACACAAGCTCCTGACTACTCTGAACTTCAATTTAGAGCTAGACTCTGGGGACCCAGACTCATATAGGGAGAAACCGGACTGTCTGGCAGCGGGTGAATCTTGAAGGCAGCTTTCTATCAGAGGTGTTTGCAGTAATTATCAGGACACTGAGAACCAGGGGGCACTTAGGACAGGGTTGATGGGAATCCATTGCTGTTTGCCCTGCTCTGTGATCCTGCTCCTCAAAGCCATAACTTTTTTCTCTATCATGAGAATCTATCCAAGCCCAGTGCAGAGGCTTTTGCATATGAATGGGCTGGTCCTTTGAATTTTAAACTTACCTCCAGCTGATTCAGAGAGACTCAAAATATCAAAAAAAAAAAAAAAAAAAAAAAAAAAAAAAAAAAAAAAAAAAAAAAAAAAAAAAAAAAAA
>PVJN01023291.1:7791-32562 GCA_004026805.1 Lasiurus borealis
CCACCCCCGACTGGACGTCCACCTCCAGGCTCCTGAGGGACACGCGCCCATGTCCTCTCCACAGCCCTCAGGTCAGGCCCCTCGCCCCACCTTCCTGGTCCCTGGGGCGGTTCCACGGTCCCCCCACTTGTTCCTGAGATGGGTCCCTCCCCCTTCCTCCCCCCTCATCCTTCCCCTTTAGGCCTAAAAGGGAGGGGCAGGGGTCCAGGCGCACGTCCCCTGGGAATGTCAGGTATGCCCTGTCCGGGGAGACGCCTCCCCTTTAGATCGGGATTGTTCGCATACTTCTGTAAAGAAGGGGCGCGCCGCGGGCCGGGAAGGAGCCGTAGCTTACCATCTGTATACAAAGCTCAAGCCTCCGCCGCGTGTAATTGTCGGCTCTGAATTCCAGTAGAACAGCTTGCACCCGTGTTGACTGATGTGCGTTTGGTTATTTCTGGTGTCTCTGGCCACTTAGATGGATTCTTTTTTTTTTTTTTTTTTTTTTTACCTTCTGTTCCCCCGGGACAAAAAGGAGTCCCTTGAGAGGGTGGGCGGGTAGGGCGAGGACACGTGTGGGGTGCACAGGCCTCGACATTCCAGTTGGATGCATTTAAAGAGACCGAACCCCGGAGGACGTAGGGAATGTCAGTTTCCTGTGGAGGATCTGTTATTACAAACAAACATCTCAAGAGGGAAAAAAATGTGTCGCTCTTTCCCCGTTCATTGGGTTCAAATAGATTAAAGGGCTGATTTTCAGAAACGTCGCCATGTGTTTCTTTCTCCTTGACTGGGGCTGGCAGCCGGGAGCTGGGTCCGAGGAGGGAACTGAAATCATAGGAGAGGAATTGGGAGATGCGGGAAGGATCCCTTTCCTCATGTTAAGATTAAAAAAAAAAAATCTATATAATAAAAGGGTAATATGGTAATTAGACCTGGAGACCTTCCAGACGTCCTTCAGGGCAAAGCCATGGTGGTGGGGCTGAGACCAAGACAATTAGGGGCAATCACGCCAACAAGCAAGGGCAGTTGGTGATGAGCAGGCCAGCAAGAGGTGGGCATTTGGGGGCAAGCAGGCTAGAGGGGGGGGCAGTTAGGGGTGATCAGGCTGGTGAGGGAGGCAGTTGGGACGTTCCCGGAATCTGGCCACGGAGCCGCGCTGGCCACGTAGCCGCGTCCCCCTGCCAGTGCCTCAGTTTGCCCGGGTGGACATGGGACCCATAGTCACACAACTCGCAGAACGGTGGCAGAAATTAAACCCACAGCGTGTGCAGGTCAGTTATCCCGGTCCATGCGAGCTCATGTATGCGGGCAAGGGGTGCCAGGTGGCTTTTCAGAATTGGTGGTAGATCCTCAAAAAAGGGGGGAAATAGAAAGTTGTGAGGGTACTTTTGTTTTTTCCTTCCTGCAGAGGAAAGCTAAATGGAGCCCTGGGGATTTCCCTAAACAAAAATTTAAAACGTGAGTTTAATTACACGAATAAGACATGTTCATAGCCCCATCGGGGGGAAATCAGAAAAGAGCAAAAAGTTAAAAAGGAGAAATAAAGGTCACCCCTAATCCCAGTAATCGGAGACCATCATTATCAACATTTTAATGATATTCTTCCATAAGTAAAACGGGATAGTGTTAATACTCTTCGGTAGTTTAGTTTTTCCTCACTTAGTAGACACCTTTCTACATTAATAACTGTAGATCTCATCATCTGTATTGGCTGCAAGGTAACGACCATATGGGACATATATGCTGGGTCATGCCCACCCATCATTCCTACCTCATTCAGAACCTGCTTTCTCACCTGTAAAAGGGACAGACAGCTCAGAGGGTTTTTACAGATTCAATAAGGTAACGTGTGTAAAGCTGGTAGCACACCTGACAGTAAATGCTCAGCCTAATAAAATTAGCCTATATGATTCACTCATTTAATAAACAGTAATTTCCGTCACTATTAAGTGCTTACTTTGTGCCAGGCATTGTGCTAAGGGCCTGTTTAATCCTGACACCTAACAATGAGGTAAACACTATTAAAGGTCCCATTTCTCAGATGGAGAAGGTGAGTGGCCAAGTGTCTGAATTGGGCTTTCTGGAGGCGTTTGCGCAGGTTATAAAACAAACAACAATAAAAACAGACCACGCCCCGAGCTCCCCCAGCGGGGTGCATAGCCTGTGTTTACGTCAAACCCAGAAAACTTGCGGTTGTGTCATCTAGAATTAATGGGAAAAGTCTGGGTGCTAGGACAGTGAATGTGGGCCCACTTTAGAGCTTCTGGGAGATTAGGAATATTAATGACTGTAATTGAGCGCTGTGTGCCAGACACTGTTCTAAACACTGAAAACAAATGAACTCATGTAGCCCTCATCATAACTTCATGAGGCACCTACTAAGATCATACCCATTTCACAGATGAGGAAACTGAGGCTCAGAAACAATGGAGGAGGCTCCCCAAGGGCCAGCAACATGGAGAGGCACTTGGGTCAAGGTCTGACTTGACAACCCCAGCTCTTCCCAACAGGGCTAAGAAATCGGGGGGGAAGTTTTGCCAAGCCAGGTGATTGGTTGGTTAGCCACGATCCTCAAGCATCTGGTGGGGGGAGTGCTTGCTTTAAATTCAGATTCCCTGACCCCAACCTACCACAGTCTGGCTTTGCCGAACTGGGGTGGAGCATGAAAACCTGCATTTTGAACAGGCTTCTCAGTGATTTTAAGAAGCAAGGCAGCAGGTTGCCTTGGAAGCATCATGACGTTAAAAGCACCCCAATAATATGCCTGGACAACCTCTGCGAAGAAAGAGCTTGGGGTAAGGAAAAGACTATTGATGGTGCACCTATTAAAAGAACATCAAGCTCTATGGTTAAGCTTCAACCGATGAAACAATAAAAAAACATATTTAAAAAGAAATAAAAGGACATCAATAAGCCTCGATTGCAGGTCCTACAAAAAAATAGGCCCCTTCTCCCCAGAGGTGCCATTTCTTGGCGGTTCTCTGCTCAACCCATGCAGCGGTGCCTGGAAACGAGGCGCGGCGGTTCCACCCCAATCCGCATGGGGCGCTATTCCAGCTTCATTGCGAGGGAACGGGGCTCCGCTTGCCTTTTCTGCGCTTGCGCGGCCAGGAAGCCTCACTTCCTGCCCGGCGAGCGCATCCTCCGAGCACTTCCGGCGGCAGGTAGGAGAGCGGAGGCCGGTGTTCTCTCTGGGCCTGTGAAGCCCCCCCCCCGCCGCATAGGACCCTCCCCCAGCTGCCCCGGGACCACCCGGCTCCCCAAAGATCGCTCAGCGAGCCCCCCAACAGGCACTGCTTCCTGTCCGTGGCCTCCCCGCTTTAGCCAGCCCCAAGCGAGGCGCCAGGGCCTCCTCCCCCCCCGACCCCTCTGATCCGGCCTGCGCGCCCCGGCCACGCCCTGCGCGGTTTTTAAACAATAATTTTTATTGCTTTCAGAGAGGAAGGGAGGGGGAGGGGGATGGAAACAAAATCATTGATTGTCCGTCCATTGCATGCCTCCCCCTGGGGATCGAGCATCGAACTGCGACCCCTCGGTTCCCGGGCCGACGCTCAGCCCCGGAACCCCGCCGCCAGGCGCCGCCCGGCTCGGTTTTACCGCCCAAGCCCGTCGCAGGCCCCGCTCTCCCCCGCTAGTCGCCTCCGTCCGAGGCCTCCTCCCGCGGAGCACCTGCGCGGAGACGGGGAGGAGGGTGGGCTGGAGAGCAGGCCATGCCTGGCAACGCCGCTGCCGCCCCTCCATCGCGCTCTCTGCAGCCGGTCACCATGGAGTTCAACCCCGTCGTGACCTGGGGCCGCAGCAACAACCGCAAACGCCACTCCAACGCCCCCCCTCGCACGTGCGCCCTGCACGATCACGTCTTCCCCGCAAGATCTTGTCTCTCCGTGGAGCTGCGGCAGAAGGACGGCGGCCGCTCCACGCCCGTCTGAGTGGACGGTGAGGCCCAGGTTCGTCTCCCTCGGGCTCCAAGGACCCCGATGCGGAGCACGCAGGCGCCGCCTTTGCCTGCAGATGCCCTGCGTGCTTGGACCTGAGGGGGTCCCAGCCTTCACCTGCCCGCAGCGCCTCCAGGACCGTGACGCTGCCGAGGTGTTAGACCGGAGAGGGGGATCCAGAGCCTCCGGAGAAGAGAGCACCTGCCCAGCCTAATTAACAGCATTCAAGTTCAAGTCTCTGTTAACAATTTATTCTAAAAAATAGTGCGTCCGCCACGCAAGCTGTGTTTGGATCCGCCGCTGGCTGCCGGTGTGCCAGGCGCTGCTCAGGATGGCTCTGCACCAGCTCTGCAGGAGAGCCCTCCCGGGTCTTTGCTGCGCACCCAGTCGGCCCTCTTGCGGTTAACAGAATTCTTCACGAGAATTCAGCGTATTTTCCCCGAGAATCTGTTTCCTCTCCCAGGCTCCATGCCTCTGGGGAAGAAAGGTATATCCATCCACTTACCCAACCAGACTCACCTCTTCCTCATCGTGTCAGTCCATTCGGTTTAGTCTGACCCACCTCACTGGGGGAAGCATGGTCTGCTTCTCTATCCCAGCTGTTCCTTTTTTAAAAAATATATATTTCTTTATTGATTTCAGAGAGGAAGTGAGGAGAGAGAGAGAGAAACATCAGTGTTGAGAGAGAGTCATTGATTGGCTGCCTCCTGCACACCCCCCACTGCAGGGATGGAGCCTGCAATCCAGCCATGTCCCCTTGGCCAGAATCGAACCTGGACCCTTCAGTCCCCAGGCTGATGCTCTATCCACCGAGCCAAGCCGGCTAGGGCCCAGCTGTTCCTTTGGACTCGCTTTATCAACACCTTCAGTCTGCATCATGTGCACAGGGGCCTCTTCCCAGACCTCCATGGGGGAGTCTGTGGGCATGCAGAGTGCGGCGGGCTTTCCGAGAAGCAAGACTGCTCTCTTCAGCCTGAGCCTCGCCGTGGTCAGTAAGCTCTGAACAGCCTGGGCAGACGTTTCAGGAGTATTGAGATTCTCCAATTCTTTTTTTTTTTTTTTAATTCTTTATTGTTGAAAGTATTATAGGAGTCTCCTTTTCCCCCATTGACCTCTCCCGGCCGCTCCCACTCCCCAGCACATGGCCTCCTTCCTCCGTCCCCCACCTACTGCCTGTGCCATTGGTTATGCTCATGTGCATGCAGGCAAGTCCTTTGGTTGATCTCTTACCCTCTCACCCCCTGCTTTCCCTCATAGGTTGGACGGTTTGTTGAATGCTTCTATGTCTCTGGTTCTATTTTTGTTCATCAGTTTACGTTGTTTATTATATTCCACAACTGAGTGAGATCATGTCATATTTCTCTTTCTCTGCCTGGCTTATTTCACTCAGCATCATGCTCTCCAGGCCCATCCATGCTGTTGCAAATGGTAAGAGTGCCTTCTTTTTTACAGCAGCGTGGTATTCCATTGTGTAGATGTGTCTCTCCGGTTCTTTATATGAGGTATTTCCTCTATGCTTATTAACGAACATTATCTATTTGTCGCTACTGTTTAATAGGCTCTTGCTTTCAGGGAAACCATAATCTGGTTTATTTTTTATTTATTTATTTTTGGGGTTGATTTTTTAATAGAATTGGAGTGTGAGCAGTTTTTCAGTATGCAAAAATAGTCCACAAGATTTTAATTTAACATTAAAATTGTATTAGTTGTAGAAGTCTTAAAATTTGGAAGAATTTAAATTTTAAAAATAGTCATTTGTAATTCTACATCCTGTCTACTGGCAGCCATGATGGACATTTGGATACAGTTCAATCTCATCATGTTATGTACTATGTATATGAAACATATACATACGAGATTCAGATTCAGACTATGTTCTATAGGTATAGCTTTGTATTCTTTTTTCTCTAAAGCATTTTCCTAGGTCATAAATTATGTTTTGAAAACAGATTTTTAAATGGTTGCATGAGTCTCAGTATATCTTTAACCGTTCTTAGTTTAGGACTTCAGAGTGATTGTATTTTTTATATAGCTGATATATAACATTGTATTAGTTTTGGGTGTGTAGTGATTATATCTTTTACTCTAAGGATTAGTTCTGTGACGGCCATCCTAGTTCAAGGAATTTTTTGTCCTTCAGATATGAAAAGAAAAAAATTCAGGTAGAGAAAGTCCACCTGACTTAGAATAACACAAAGCAGATTTATACCTTAAAAAAGCTGACTTTTGCACAAAGTATGTTAGCCTGTGTGTTCCTAATAGTGTCCTCACTAATGTCCATGCGTTGGAAATGGGCGGGTCTCTTCTGTATTTTCTCTCGGGTGGTTTGAGGACACTTCAAAGGCCAGCAAATCGGCAAGGTGGTGCAGGGGTGCAGAGAGAAGTACGTCATCTACATCGAGCGGGGGCAGCGTGAGAAGGCTGACGTCACACCTGTCCACATAGGCATTCACCCCAGCCGGGGGTGGCCGGGCCTGGGCAGTGGTGCTCACAGCGGGGGGCAGCTGTGCGGGTTGTTGACGTGTTGGTGCAGTTCACACAGCTGACCCTGGCAGGGACCTCCTGGGGGAGATCAGGAAGGCTTGATGGGGTCACTGGCTTATGATATCAGGGACCCAGATTCGTTTCTTGTCTGTTTTGTCACCCTTGGTGAAGGCTCTGTCTTCAAGCTGCTAGCAGGGGGTCCCTGGCATCCAGACCTCACTTCCCCACGAGGTAATGTCCAGAGGAGAGAGAACATTTCTTTCTGTGACCCTTACACCCACCCTGTGGGACATAATGGTCCTCCTCTGCACTCCCACTTTACACACTGTATTGTGGAGGGTCTCCCAGTTTCAGATCCTTAGGGCAGAATGGTTAGGTTCTTACCTTATGCTCTCTGTATTGCCCAGTAGCTGGCAGGGAATGCAGATGTTTCTTTGTGTTTTGTTTTTTTAATATGTTTTATTGATTTTTTTTACAGAGAGGAAGGGAGATAGAAACATCAATGAAAAAGAAACATCGATCAGCCGCCTCCTGCACACATCC
Source organism: Lasiurus borealis (assembly GCA_004026805.1). NCBI lineage: Eukaryota > Metazoa > Chordata > Mammalia > Chiroptera > Vespertilionidae > Lasiurus > Lasiurus borealis. The sequence continues at coordinate 14,736 of PVJN01023291.1, forward strand.
TACTGGGGATGTGCCCACAACCAAGGTACATGCCCTTGACCGGAATTGAACCTGGGACCCTTCAGTTCTCAGTCCGATGCTCTACCACTGAGCCAAACTGGTTAAGGCAGAATGCAGATGTTTCTTAATGCATTTGCCAGCAAAGGAAGATAGGCAAACCAGAAAGATATTGATCATATAATTTTTCCCAACCCGAATGAAATTTCATATCACTGGACTATCTAAATGGTGTCCTGGTCCTCAGGAATTAGAGGGGTAGGAGGTTGGGGGGCAGAAGGAACCTAAGCTGCTTTTGTTGAGGGGACCTCTGCTGTGCAAACTCATCGCGGTTATAAATCCTTCACACTTAAAAAGCAGAGATTTGTTCGTTTCTCCCTCCTAAAAGGTGCTTATCACCAGGCCAAAACTGAACAAAGATCGGAAAAATTCTTGAACGCAAAGCCAAATCTCGACAAGTTGGAAGAGAGAAAGGCAAATAAAAGGAAGAACTTATTGAGAAAATGCAGGAATAAATGTTACCTGTTGTGTAAGCAATGTTTAGCTGTAGGTTTTTAGCCTGGTGTATATTCTTTTAAAATCGTTCAAGATGCCAAAACCGGTGTGGCTCAGTGGATAGAGCGTCGGCCTGGGGACTGAAAGGTCCCAGGTTCGATTCCAGTCCAGGGCACATACCTTGGTTGCAGGCACATCCCCAGTAGGCGGTGTGTAAGAGGCAGCTGATCGATGTTTCTCTCTCATTGATGTTTTTAACACTCTCCCTCTCTCTTCCTCTCTGTAAAAAATCAATAAAATATATTTTAAAAATAAAAAAATAAAATCCTTCAAGATGTCTCTTGTTTCCTTCCTGGTTTGTTATTGGTCTGTGGCTCTGTATATCTATTGTTGCTGTTTGGGTTAATTTTATGAATAAAAATTGGAAGTGTTTCTTAATTCAAGTCGACTTTGCGTTGTTTTATAGGTAAAGTCCGTCACACTATCAGTCCCAGCTGCCATCCTTTCATATGTTAATCTGTGGAGCAGCAGAACAGCTGGTGAGGTGCCCTGCTCCTGCCTGCACCTCACACTGATGGGGTGCTGCCTGATGCAGGGGTTTGTTCCCCCAATGTGAGCTGAGATACGCGGCCCCAGTGAGCACACCCACGTCCAGGGCCTGAGGGATGGCCCTGGAGCTCCTCCCTCCTGCTCCCCCCAAACCAATGGCCTGCAGCTCCTGAGCCAGGCTGCCCTGCTCTAGGACTTGACTTTACATGTGCCATTTCCATGTTACTAAATGTCCCTCCTCTCTCCTAGGAAAACAGACGGCCTGTAAGCAAGGATCAGCGCACAGATAGATTCTGTTTGCCCTGTTGCTTTTCATGATTTTTAAAAATTAATTCCCAACATGTAAAACTGAAGAGATCCACAGAGAAACCCAGATCTTGTGCTTCCTCTGGCTGCAAGGGGCTGGCTGCTCCCTTTCCAGCTCACTCCTTTCATGCCCGAGTGTGCGGCCCCCACTGGCATCTGAGTGTCAGATTCCACATCTAACTTAAAATTACTCTTAGGATTTAGCACCAGGGCCACGTCTGAAATCCTGCCTTCCCCCTGTGATAAATGATCTGTTTATTAAAATGCATCAGGTAAGATTGGGGAATTGTGGATTAGAATATCCGTAATTTACACAGCATATGAAATAGAGAAGGTGGCCCACACAGCAGCTATGTTAGCATGCTGAGCTATATGTCTAGTCAGTATAATAAGGTCAACCAGTAAGGTCTGTAGTTTGTATTTGATATTTGTCTTTATTCTCTTTTTTTTAATTAATATTTTTAATATTGATTTTGAAGAAGGGGAGAGAGAAACATCAATGATGAGAATTATTGATTGGCTGCCTCCTATACCCCTCACACTAGGGAGCCCACAATCTGGGCATGTGCCCTGACCGGGAATTGAACCGTGACCTCCAGGTTCATTGGTCAATGCTCAACCACCAAGCCATGCCAGCCAGGCTCTCTATGCTCAACCATGTTGTAGAACCACAAAAAGTGCATGCAAATCAGATTTCATACTAGATTAAGTTTAAGGATGACATTCTCTTTAATTGACTTTAGAGAGAGAGAAACATTGATTTGTCGTTCCACTTATTTACACGTTCACTGATTGATTCTTGTATGCGCCCTAGCTAGTGATCAAGCTCAGAACCTTGGCATATTGGAATGACGCTCTAACAACTGAGCTACCCGGCTAGGACCGGACAACATATTCTGATGCCTGGTCTGAGCCCTATGCTCCCACCAATACTGGTCAAATTCTATTTTCTAGTACAGTGGTACCTCAAGATACGAGTTTAATTCGTTCCGTAACCTTGAAGCGTGGGAAACTATGAGACGCTCGAGTCGCAGTAAACTAGCCGGTCGTGTGCAGCCGGCCAATCCATGCGATGACTCCTATCTCAAATGTTGCTCGTATTTCAAAGCAAAAATCGCTTGCTCGATGGCTCGTATCTCAAAAATCTCATATGTTAGGGCACTCATATCTCAAGGTAGTCAGAGCTGGCTTGTTTTCAGCAGCTTGTTCAATACACGTGATACAGAGACGCGCTTGAAAGCTTATGACTTGAGATACCGCATGGAGAGCACAGGGTTGAGCAGACTTTGGCTACGGTCTCTCCAAGGAGAAGGGAAGTGGGTTTGTTTGCAGGCACAGAGGGAAGTTTTTCTCGGAACAAACGCTGGTTCTGGAGTGAAGGGGCGGGTTTGAGGGTCGCAGCGCCGTGTTTTGGCTGCAGGAACTGGGGGCTGGGGAGAGCCAGCCGGGTGGGCCTGCCTGTCAAGGTTCAGGCCCTGGGCTACTGGCATGTTTTCTGGAATGACCGAATGAAGCGGTTTCCAACTGACCTTTTCATCGAATTTGCACATGTCCACTCCCTTGAGTGAGTCCCCTTGTGCTATTTTGGGAAGACGCCAGCCTGTGGGACTTCAGACAGACGCTGCTGAATGCCTGCTTTCATGCCGCACCCAGGCACGAGATGTTCAGCCACGGGGCTGCCCAGTGAGCTGGGGGGCGGGGGGGCACCAGACAGAGCTCTACTGACCGAGAGTCCACGGGCGCTAGCTTAGGTGGTTGGTCGTTGTTCCTTTAAATGAGCATTTTTTAAAGAACACATATATGACTCAACGTCAAAAGGTACAAAGGCATACAGTGAGAAGTACGCTTCCTCCTCTCTGATTCTGCCAGGAGGAGCCACTGTTTCCAGTTCCTTCTTCATCCTCCCAGAAGCGGCCTGTGCTCACACAGTCGGGTGTTTGCTAAAGGTTTGATCTAGGAGGAAGTCTGATGAGAAAGGCAGGCCATCCAGATTGAAACAGCGGTGTGATTTATTGCCTGAACGCCTTAATTACAATGGAAGGATGCATGCCGAGACCGGTGTGGCTCAGTAGATAGAGCGTCGGCCTGCGGACTAGAAGGTCCCAGGTTCGATTCTGGTCAAGGGCATGTACCTTGGTTGCGGGCACATCCCCAGTAGAGAGAGTGCAGGAGGCAGCTGACTGATGTTTCTCTCTCATCAGTGTTTCTAACTCTCTATCCCTCTCCCTTCCTCTCTGTAAAAAATCAATAAAATAGTGGAAACCAGTTTGGCTCAGTGGATAGACTGTTGGCCTGTGGACTGAAGGGTCCCAGGTTCAATTCCTGTCAAGGGCACATATCTTGGTTGAGGTCACATCCCCAGTAGGGGGTGTGCAAGAGGCAACTGATCAATGTTTCTAACTATCTCTTTCCCTTCCTCTCTGTAAAAAAATCAAAAATATATATTTAAAAATCAATAAAATATATTTTAAAAAATTAAAAGCAAAATGAAATTTAATAAAAAAACCAGTCACCCTTTGGGCAAGTTACAAATATGAGTCTCTTTCCCTGCTATGTAAATGGACCTCATAATCTCTGCGTTAGGTGTTGTGAGCACTGAATGAGGCAGGTCATTCAAAGCACCTAGTTCATGGCACGTGGGTGTCACTCACATGGTAGATGCTGCGATCATTAGTGGCTGACCACAGCACATACTCCATACATATGTGCTGAGCAAATGAGCAGTGAAGCATGCTGGGCCTTCAGCTTCTCCCGTAACGTCGGGCCTTCCAGGTCAGCTTAGGAGGCCCTAGGACTCCATGCCTGTGCCTCTGCGGGCCAGGTTTTATGTCCGGGGTTGGGCTCGGGAAAGGGGCTCCTGAGGGGTCGCACGATAGCATTTCGAGCAGCTCTGATATTTACTTTATCCACTGGGGCTGCCTCAGGCTTTTCCTCTAGGAGCGGTTCTTACGCTTTTGGGGTTCAGCGTCTATTTCCACATCTGGAAATTATTGAGGACCTCAAACGCTTACATTGATAGGGGCTCTATCAATCACATGATTTACCACATTAGGAATTAAAACCTTGACATTGAAATTCATTGAAAAATAAGTTTTAAATGTAATAAACCCCAAGCATGTGAACAGAACGAACATTTTTATATAAAATAACTATCTTTTCCGAAATAAAATGGAAAGAAAGCAGCGGGAAGGGTGACATGGTGTGAACATGGTTGCAGGATTCCTTTGGTGTCTGACCAGTGGAGTCCCACAAGGCGCTTTCTGCAGTCAGTCTGCCAGAAGATGTTTTGGGGCAGCACCGGAAGGAAAGTCTGCATCACAGACTGGTGGTGGGGAAAGAGAGGCCCTCACGGCGGCTGGGAGAGTCCCGGGGACTGACTGCCCGTGGGCTGCCCACGGGTCCCTGGTGCACTCTGCCCAGCGTCTGGTTTATTTGCTGAAGTTAAACGCCTTGAAGGCAGACAATGAGTCTGCGTTCCGTGTCACTCACATGGTAGATGCTGTAGTCGGTGGTGGCTGCTCACAGCACATACTCCGTACATATGTGGAAGTGAAGCATGCTGGGCCTTCAGCTTCCCCCATAACTCGGGGCCTTCCACGTCAGCACAGGAGAAGCTTTCTGACTCCGTGGCTAACTCCTGGCTGGCTCTCGCTCCGGGCAGCGTGATGAAGTGCTTTTGACAGAGTCACTGGTAGAGGGAGCTCTTGGCCAACACTACAGCACAAACAGGATGCGGAGAGGAAGGATTTTCCTCATTTCTCAGAGGATGCGGCGGACAGAGCTGGTATCTGACCCTCACTTCCCTGGGCCCCTCGACATCTGCTTCTCAGAAAGGCTGCCAAAAAGGAAGACACAGTTAGGCTTAACGAGATCAACTTAAATATATATATATATATATATATATATATATATATATATATATATATATATATATATGCATTGATTTAAGAAACAGAAAAGCTGAAACCGGTTTGGCTCAGTGGGCAGTGTCAGCCTGCAGACTGAAAAGTCCCAGGTTCGATTCCAGTAAAGGGCACCTACTTTGGTTGTGGGCACATCCCCAGTGGGGGGCGTGCAGGAGGCAGCTGATGGATGTTTCTAACTATCCCTCTCCCTTCCTCTCTGTTAAAAACAATAAAATATATATATTTTAAAAATCCATTCTAGTTGATGAAGAAAGAAAGCAGGAAGTGAGGCGAGGGGCGGAAGTGTGGCTTGCAGAGAAACCTGGATTTGGTTTGTGGATCTGCTTTCCTCCTCGCCTCTGCCCGTGAGCTTTATTGAGCCCCTTCACCTCCTGAGAATGGGTTACCCTTTGTTCCAGGTTGCGGCTGCTGCGATGAACACAGTGAGAATCTGTGGGAGCACTAGAAACGCCAAGTTCATCTTCTCATTATCCTGGCTAATTCCTACTCCTCTTTGAAGGCTCAGCTCGGCACTGGCTGGGGTGGAAAGTCCGACCCTGCTGTCCACTGTACCGTCCACTGCCATTGAGTGGCCCTTGGCAAGTCCATCTCCTCACCAGCCCGTGAACTTCAGGAGGGGGGTTCTGATTGATTTCCGGAACCCCAGAACCTGGCACGGTGCCCAAGACGCACAATAGTATGACATAAGAGCATTGGCATTGCCCTGCCCGGGTGGCACAGTTGGTTGGAGCCTTGTCCTGTACAATAAACGGTTGTGGGTTTGATCCCCGATCCGGGCACTTATAGGTGGATGTTTCTCTCTCTTCCCCTCTCTCTCTTTCTCTCGCTCTCTCCCTTGCTCTCTCTAAAATCAACAAACATATCCTCAGGTGAGGATTTTTTTTTTAAAAAAAGCACTGGCTTTGAATATCACATCACACCATGAGATGCTGAATCCTGGCTCAGCCACGTCCCAGCTTTGTGGCTTCGGGCAAGATCCTGGACCTGCTGAAACCGGTGTGGCTCAGCGGATAGAGCGACGGCCTGCAGACTGAAAGGTCCCAGGTTCGATTCCAGTCAAGGGCATGTACCTTGGTGGCGGGCACAACCCCAGGAGGGGGCGTGCAGGAGGCAGCTGATCGATGTCTCTCTCTCATCTATGCTTCTAATTCTCTATTCCTCTCCCTTCCCCTCTGTGGAGAATCAATAAAATATATTTAATAAGATCCCGAACCTCCTCCCTGAGCCTTAGATTCTCCCACTGCAAAGTGGGGATAACGAAAACGTCCTCATAGGCCAGTGAGGTGCTTAAATCGGGTTCAGGGATGTTTCCTAATTACAGCCCAGGCAGGAATGTATGAGCTTCAACATAACTTACAATTGTTACGGTTTGTTGCAATAAAAGAAGATAAAGCCTGGCCTGTGCGGTTCAGTAGTTGAGTGTCAACCTGTGAACCAGGAGGTCACGGCTGGATTTCGGGTCAGGGCACGTACCCCAGTGGTATGTGCATGATCCCCAGCAGGGGGCGTGCAGGAGGCAGCCCATCGATGAGTCTCTCTCATCATTGATGTTTCTCTCTCTCCCCCTCTCTCTCTGAAATCAATAAAAACATATTAATATTGAAAAAAAAAAGATAAATCTGTAAATACGTAACTACACCCTTTTCCTAACAAGGCCACGTGCTTAAAGAGAAACACACCTTGCTGAGCTCCTAAGTGACTTAACCCTCTCGGGTGAGTGACGTCCCTCCGCCAGGTGGGTGGGGCGGGGGGGCGGAGCCTGCCTCGCCAGACCCCGCGAGGGGGGCGGAGTCGGCGCGCGGGGTCACGTGAGGACGCGGGGGGCGGGCCCGGCGCGCGCCGGTGGTCACGCGGGCGGGTGTTGACACTTCCGGGTGGGACCCGAGCGCGGCGGCGGCGGCGGCGGCGGGGCCGGCAGCGCGGCGGCCACCATGGCGTACAGCGGCCTCACGGTGCCTCTGATCGTGATGAGCGTGTTCTGGAGCATCGTGGGCCTCCTGGTGCCCTGGTTCATCCCCAAGGGTCCCAACCGGGGGTGAGTGGCGCGCCGGGCCCGCTGGCGGCGGCGGCGTGAGGGGGTGCGGGGTGAGGGGAGGACGCGGCGGCCGGGCGGGGGAGGGGCGGCCCGCAGCGCGGAGACGTCGCCGCGGCGGCCCGCACCCCGCGCTGAGCCTGAGCCTGAGCCTGAGCCGCAGCGGCGTCGCGGAGCCCCAGCCGCCACGCCAGGACGGTGACCTCGGGCGGGCCGTTCTGGGGGGGAAGCAGTTTCGGGGGGATATTCTTCCTCGGGCACCGTCCCGGGTGGGCGGGTGGGTGGTGGGTGGCGTCGGAAATGGGCTTCTGCCGACCCCGGCGGAAGTTTGGGGGCTCGGCCTCCCGCCCTGCGCCCCGGGGCGGCCTCGGGGGCCTCGGGGGCCTGGGAGGGGGCCGAGCGGGGAGCAGGCGGCGCCCTTGCCCTCCACGCGCTGCCGCAATCGCGCTGCGCCCGGCCCGGGCCGCCTCGCCCGCCTCCCGTGGGCGCCGGCGGGAGCGGGGCCCGATCCGCAGCGAGAAGCCGCCGCCGCCGCCGCCGCCGCCCGGGGCGCAGGCGGCGTCTGCGGCGCAGAAACCCCTGCGTCATGCCTCCCGGGGGCGCTCCCCGCGACCTTGCGGTGAGTGACCGGTTTTGGGGGTGACTGGTGAAGAGATACACTCCCCCCAGCCCCCCGTCAAATAGAGAAATAGAGCTTAAACCTATTTGGTAAGTCAGCTTTTCACGGTATGCAGTCGAGGCTGGTTATCTCCAAAGGAGCATTTGGCACACACTATTTTTTCTTTTTTTTTTTTCCTTTTGCCTTTTTTGTTCCTCTTTTTGCCTCTTAGTCATTTTTTTTTTTTTTCTCTGCAAGATCATGTGGGGGTGAACCTTCGACCCGAGTCACCGTTTTGGCAGAAATGCCGATTTTTTCTTTGTGAAAATACAGTCATGGGTGGCTTCCCGGTGCTCGGCAGGCAGAGGCTGCACTCAGCACGGATCCCCGGAGTGGGGGGTCCTCCGGCCTTTCGTCAAGGACAGAAAATACCGGGACTTCCTTCGGGTTTCGGTGACCTGAAATGAACCCTTTCTTGCTCCCTTAAAGAAAACGTGTATGATGATTAGACGGGTTGCTTCCAACCCTAGTTGAAAAGCAAAGCGTAATGCAAGGTGGGGGAAATGGCACAGGGATTTCTGTCCACATCGGGTCCCCCTTACCCTTCCTCTCTCCCTCTCATCTTCCCAAGCAGGAGTAGGTGAGAGAGAGAATGTCAGCATGCAGGGGCGAGGAAGGCAGTTTGTCATAACTGATGCAAGGTCTCAGACTCGTTTCTCCTACCGGGAGTTAGTGTTTCTGTCGTCCACTTTGTCATCGCACCAGCGATGGTCAACCGCTGTGCCACAAGCATTTTTAGGACACGAATACCTGACTGTTTAGTCAGGGGCACTGACCTCTTCTTCCCCCTGGGATCGTCAAATAAAAAAATGGCAACAGCCCACACAACCATAGCCATCAGGTGAGAATGTCCTGGGATGAACCATAAATATAGGTCATACAATCGAGTCGCTTCTTATTGGTCAGGTTGGATAAGGCTACATCTGATTGGTTCATTCTTGGTGCCAACAATCCTTAGATAGGCACTTGATTTTTTTTTTTTTAAGTCACTTTGGAGCAAAAGGGGTAGGTAATTACTATTATTTATTTATTTTTTATTTTGTTGTAAATCAGAACTACACCTATATTTTTGTCACATCAGCAAAAAAATATGTATTTTGGTGTGCCACAGAATTTTAGTAATTAGTTTCCATGTGCCATGAGATGCAAAAGGTTGAAAATGGCTGCATTACACTACTGTCTGCCTTTGCAGCCTCCATACTCAGAAAAGCATTTATTAATGTGTTGGTAGCATTGACCACTCCTTTCTTAAAAACCCACATTGGGGGGCTGGCCCCCTCCCCCCCAGCCTCGGACTTGACGCCCATGCCATTACCCAGGGTAATGAGATGCCTCCTAATGCGCATGGCTGCAGAGTTTCTAGCCCCAGTGGCATGGTTCAGGTTTGACCTGCTAGTGACATGCTATCCGGGTCTCAGCCTCAGCCTCCACCCCGATCCTTACGTTTCCTGCTCTTGGCAGGACTGAGCAGGTCTGAAACACAGTGCTCCTAGGAGTTACTGTATTACACTGTGAGAAGCACTGCCCCAGCTGGCTGATCCCTGTGACCTTGAGCAATTCAGTTAACTTTTCCACATTCCCACTTCCTCCTTGGAAAGTGGAAATGTTAGTACGGAATTAGCACTGGTTTTCCTTTGCCTCCTGAAAAGACTGCAAAATTGATTTTTTTTTGCAAATTAATTTTTTAAAATGCATGAAGGAGATGAATTGCTTCAAGGACTATGGTGAATTTTTAAAACAGGAGAGCCTTTTTAAATATATATATATGTGTGTGTGGTGTGTGTATACATATATGTATATATACACACACCACACACACACACACATATATATGTATATATATATATGTATATATATATATACACACACACACACACACATATATATATATATATATATATATATATATATATATTATTTCAGAGAGGAAGGAAGAAGGAGAGAGAGATAGAAACATCAATGATGAGAGAATCATTGATCGGCTGCCTCCTGCACACCCCCACCGGGGATTGAGCCTGCAACCCAGGCCTATGTCCTTGGCTGGAATCGAACCTGGGGTCCTTCAGTCCACAGGCCAATGCTCTATCCACTGAGCCAAATGCTCTATCCACAGGCCAATGCTCTATCCACTGGGCCCCCGCAGTGGGGGAGGAAGGAAGACTTTGATGTTACATCCTCTCTCCTGCCAGACCCCTGCACACCAGAAGCCAGAAAATTGGGGGATGAGGTTTTCAGGACCCGGGGAGGCAGGGAGAGAAAAGGGCAAAAGGAGAACTATGAATCTACGGGCACCCAAAGCCCCCTCCTCATTCTCTCCTGTGACTGAACAAGTGCCGGGTCAAAGGCTGAAATCGGGTCTGTGCCTCAGCTTTCCTGGCCATTCCTGTTTCCAAGGTTTCCCTTCTTTCTCGTTAGGAATCCACACCCCTCAGTGTCAGGTTTGTCACGGCGGCCCCCTTAGCAGCAGGCTGGGGAGGAAGCACAGGAACTGATGTGCCCAGAGTTAGAAGCTCATTTTTCCAAACATACAGGACGTCCTCAGACATGCAGGAAAGTAGGAAGAGTAGTATGACTACTGTATACCACCACCTAGATCCAGTAATTGTTATGTATTCACATTTGCTCTATCTCTGAATAAGTGAGTGTGCTCGCGCACATTTCATCGCACTTTTATCTCAGACTCCCCTGTACCCCCTTATTCTCCTTTCCTGCTTTGTTTTTCTCCATCTGCATTACTGACCTTCTGGCAAATAGATAGATGGATAGATAGATCGATCGATCGATCGAATAATTTTATGGTTGGGGGTCACCACAACATGAGGAACTGCATTAAAGGAACGTGGCCTTAGGAAGGTTGAGAACCACTGCCCCAGAGCCTCGTACATACCAGACACTCAATGAAAACTCTTTGAATGAATGAACGGATGTGCCAGTAGGGTAACCATAGAGAACACACGCCACAGCACTTCTAAAGGATGAGTTAAAATATCAGTAGGAGTTCTGCTCTTTGCTTCCCGCCTTCTAGTAGACAGTCCTTTGAGTCTGTGGGGCGTGAGGATCTTTCTTTGGACACCGCTCTTAGGGATGAGTGGCAGCAGGGGTGGGGTGGGGGGGGGACTGAAAGGTGTGAAGTCGCGATGAAAGGCATATTTTAGAACGGTGACTCCAGGGTGATTGCCGATAGAATGAAAGGGAAGGAAGACCGTTTTGACTGTGCTGCCGGTTAGCTACACCAGTGGTCGGCAAACTTGGTTCCTGCGGTTTGCCACTCTGTTGACTAATGAGTTTGCCAACCACTGATCTAGACTCTCGATTCCAATAATGACAGGCTGTTGTTGTTCCTTGTGATTAAGCCCCTGTCCCAGTGGTCGGCAAACTCAGTCAACAGAGCCGCAAACCGCTGAGCTAGACGAACTTGATAGATTTTCGTGCCGAGGTGGGAACGGAAAGGAAGAAGTCCACGTGGGGAAGGATGCTGTAGGCCAGTGGTTCTCAACCTTTTTAATGCTGTGACCGTTAATACAGTTCCTCATGTTATGGTGACCCCCAACCATAAAATTACTTTCGTTGCTACTTCATCACTGTAATTTTGCTGCTGTTAATGAATCATGTAAATATCTGCTTTCCGATGGTCTTAGGCGACCTTGCTAGCAGTTTTCAGCCTGTGGGTCTTGACCCACAAGTTGAGAACCGCTGCTGTAGAGCCTAAGACCATCAGAAAACACAGAGATTTACATTATGATTCATAACAGTAGCAAAATGACAGTTATGAAGTAGCAACGAAAGTAATTTCATGATTGGGGGTCACCACAACATGAGGAACTGTATTAAAGGGTCACAGCATTAAAAAGGTTGAGAACCACTGCTGTAGAAGGATTAGCCCACAGCATTTGGTGACTCTGAGGGTGCAGAGGAGGCATGAGCAAAAAGGTGACAGAGAGGAGGGTGGGGTGGTGGGTGGAATGGCAGAGCTGTTTCTGGGGAGCAGGCGATTCAGAGGAGAGTCTTGGGGAGGGGAACTGGGAAGAGATCAGCATGGATCCAGTTTTAGAAGTGTTGACATTCACAGATTTAACTGTTTCTCAGAGGGGAATGGACGGGGGGAGGTCAGCACTAGAGAAGCACACTTTTAAAAGTAGTGCCATTTGGGGTGGAAATGCCAAATTGAGTAGTTACTTGGATGTCAAAATGAATTGTCACTGCAGCCTTTGCGTTCAGTTTCAGGCAGGTTTGGACTAGCCATTTAAGCTGTGGCAGAGTGCATATCCCTTTAAGTACAAATCATGTTTAATTATTTACTCTGACTTCTACCAAAGGCACCCCAGGGGGCAGTGCAGTGTGGGTGTTGGGACAGATTCAGGTGCCTTTTCTGGGTGCCCTGTCCCTGCTTGTTTGATTTTGGGAAGGAGACTCAAACCACACTGCAGTGTCTGCATAGTTTGCAAGTGATCTAATTTTTTGTTTGTTATTGTTTTTTAGAGTTATCATCACCATGTTGGTGACCTGTTCAGTTTGCTGCTATCTCTTGTAAGTATGTTTCTCTTGTAAGGAAATTTTTCCTACAATAATACGCATTATTCTTGGCATCGGTAATGTGTGTAATGGGAAATGAAATAAAGTGGAGCAGGGTTGTTGTGAAACTGGACAGCTTTGTTTCATGGAAGCTTGTCCCTCATGTCTGAAGAATAAAAGTAGGACACTTTTAGAAAAATTTAAAAAACCCCAGAAAATTAAAAAAAGAAAAAATAGCACACATTTTCTATGTTCAATACTTATATTTACATAATTTTACAATTATAGATTTACATAATCTATACTAACAATCTATACTAATAAAACGATAGTATGCTAATTAGACCGGGAGACCGGACATCTTCCTACCTTCTTTCCGGACAAAGCCATAGTGGTGGGGGCCGAGGCAGAGGCTGTTAGGGGCAATCAGGCCAGCATGGGAGGGCAGTTGGGGACCATGAGGCCGGCAGGGGAGGGCAGTTAGGGACCATGAGGCCGGTAGGGGAGGGCAGTTGTGGGCCATGAGGCTGGCAGGGAGGGCAGTTGGGGGCCATGAGGCTGGCAGGGGAGGGCCTTTGGGGGCCATCAGGCCAGCAGGAAGTGGTTAGATGGCCATGAAGCCGGTAGGCAGGCAAGTGGTTAGGAGTCAGCAGTCCCGGATTGCGAGAGGGATGTCCAACTGCCGGTCTAGGTCTAAACTGGCAGTCGGACATCCCCCAAGGGTATGGATTGGGGAGGGTGCAGGCCAAGTGACTTTTGTGCACTGGGCCTCTAGTTAAATATAAGTATATTTACAGAAGAACTGTGCAGATACTCTCTGCCAACCCAAGTACAGTTTATACTCGCCAGGAATTGTCATTGTAGTGCTTTGTATTTCCCTATTGTGAGATATTTAAGCCTCGTTTCATTTAAATATCTCACATCTCCCTTAAATAAGCCATTCTTTTTTGTTTGTTTGTGTCCATGGACTCGGCATATATTTTCTTTGGTTAATCCCTCCGCCCCACCTCCCCCAGTAAAAGCCATTCTTTATTATGGCTGTTCCTCTACTGAACTGAAGTTGAGCTAGAATTGTAATCAAGGAGAGTAAGACCAATTTTTAAATTAAAAAATTTTTTTAAATTTATTTATTTTTGTGAATCCTCCCCAGAGGATATTTTTTCCATTGATTTTCTTTAGAGAGGGTAGAAGGGAGTGAGGAGGAGGAGAGAGAAAACACAGTGATGTGAGAGAGAGACACCTCGATTGGTTGCCTCCACACACACCCTGACTGGGGCTGGAGATCGAATCTGTAACCTAGGTAAGTGCCCTTGATCAGGAATTGAACCCACTACCCTCCAGTACACAAGCCAACGCTCCAACCATTTACAATCCAGGCTAGGGATTTAAATTTTTTTTTTAACATATTTTATTGATTTTTCACAGAGAGGAAGGGAGAGGGATAGAAAGTTAGAAACAGCGATGAGAGAAAGACATTGATCAGCCACCTCCTGCACGCCCCCTACTGGGGATGTGCCCGCAACCAAGATACATGCCCTTGCCCGGAATGGAACCTGGGACCTTTCAGTCCGCAGGCCAACGCTCTATCCACTGAGCCAAACCGGTTTTGGCAACATTTTTAAATTTAAAAGTGTAATAATTAGCATCTATTTGAAGATATTATATTTATTTATGTAAACTGTTGAGTTAATGCTCTTTTAGGGTATGTAAGGTAGTCCTGAACATGTATTTTGGGGATACTGTTATTTAGCCTCATGAGGGGCAGAAGGGCAGTTTAACTGTTTGAAAAATGTTTCCAGCTCTTGTCCACCGTCTCCCCTCCAATGGGGAGTGGCACCAGGCAGGCCCCGGGAAAATTCCGGGTATTGGTCAGTTCATGGACTAATACTTCAGAGTATCAAAGGCAAGCTCCTCCCTCCTGCTGTCTAGATTTTAGACCATTCCCCTTCGCACCGACGTGCTGGTGACAGCTGTGTTGACGAGGTTCATACTGTCAGCGGTGTATTCACAGCATAGAGCCCAGATTTCCACAATTATGTTTTTCTTTTCCTTGAAACCTGATTAAATGTCCTACTTATTAGCGAGTTATCTGTCTAAACATATGGGCGTACCTTAAACCCTAAATATGTTACATACCCGCTTCCCCCACGGGGTGGAATTCTGCAATAAATGAGAAAGTCAAAGAAAGCTTTACTGTTGGGCGCCAGCAGGTACCAGTTATTTCCGGAAAGTACCTCTCTTGAAGGAAGACACGCCCAAAGAACCTGCGTTTTCTAAACGAGGTCATGTTTTGAAATACACTCGTGGACTTTTTAATTGCCTGCTGTTTGTGGCCATATTTTCCTCTCCCAGTTTGTTCTGGTTGAAGGTTAGATGCTGTGGGGCGTGACGTGTCTGAACTCGGAGTAAGCCAGGCTCTCCGCCAGTGTGACCGGTTTGTGTGCATAGCTCAGTGGAGGAAAGTCGATTTCAAAACAGAAATCCAGCTGGGGCCCGGCCATCGCGGCTCAGTGGTTGAGTGTCGACCTATGAACCAAGAGGTCACGGTTCAATGCCCAGGTTGTGGGCTCCATCCTCAGTGTGGAGCATGCAGGAGGCAGCCGATCCATGATTCTCATCATTGCTGTTTCTGTCTTTCTCCCTCTCCCTTCCTCTGAAATCAATAAAAATATTAAAAGAAAGAAAGAAAAAGAAATCCAGCTGGGGACAGGCTGAGATTGCTGGTGCAACACGCTAAGGTTGCTGGGAAACTGGATATCAGGAGAGCGAGTTGAGGGCTTGAGACTGTCATTCCCATAGACAGTGGTTGTCTGCTGGGGCTGCTACTGGCTTCCGGGGGCAGAGGGCAGGCAGGCTGCTGTGCTCCCTCAGTGGCCAGGACACCCTCTCCTCCAGCGGAGGACTCTTCAGCCCCAAAGGTCAGTCCTGCTGCCGCTGAGACACAGGCCCTAAAAGAGAGGCAGGGCCAGAGGCAGGAATGCCGGCACTTAGGTGCCCAGAGGAGGCAGGGCCTTCCCTGTTGAACGAGGGGGAGTGGCCAGGATGTCTGAAGGGATCAGAGGTAGTAAACTCAGCAGGCATGCCCCCCCAAATTGGAAGTCAGTATTCCATAGGAGTGGGAGACACTCTGGAGGCAGCATGGAGGGGCAGAGAGGTTTGTACTCGATCACCAAGCCGGAGCCATGTGGTGTCAGCCTTTCTGGGAGCCCGGTTGCAGGGCAGCTGGAGGCGCCTAAGTGTGAGAGGAGGAGGAGGAGGTGTGAGTGAGTGGCCGCTCTGCGAGCAAGTTACAGAGGACCCGGTGGAGTCGGTGGGTGGGAGAAGGAAGGGCGGGATGTGGGGTCAAGCTGTGAGGTGAGCAGTGCAGTCTGGGAACGAATGTAGATCATGGTAGATGGTCCTGGGAGGTTTGGGGAAAACTAATTTTTCTGGCAAAAACAGATAAAAGAAGATAAGAGATTTATTGAGCTTCGTTCTTACAGTTGCCAGATCTGCACTGAGGCTTTCCCTAAGCGGCAGCCGAGAGGCCTGGCGGTGGGCACGCTGCTTGCCCGTCCTGGCACGAGGACATTGGGGCAGGCGTGCTTTTGTGTCTGTAGTTTCCTTTCCCAGCACAACGGCACCATTGATGGGAGAATTTCCTTTCTCCATTCAATTGCTTTGGCATCTTTGTTCAAAATGACTTGACCACATACGTGTGAGTCTATTTCCAGACCATCTGCTCCGGTCAGCGACCTCTTGTCGAGCCTTATGACATGCCATACTGTCCAGGGTATCGTAGCTTTGTATTGGAATTAGGAAGTCAGTCCTCCATGTGTGTTCTTCAAGGTTATTGGCTGTTGTAAAATAGCCCCGGACATTTCAGAATCGCCTTGTCAGTTTCTCCAAAAAGGCCTGTCCACTATTTCTTCTTTCGTCTCCAATCTGTGTGTAGGCCACCCAAAGATTTTTTTTTCAGTTTGTGTATTATACTTTTTAGTTCTAAAATTTCCTTTGCGTTCTTCTTTTTATTGTTTTAATTTATTTTCTGAGATTCCTAATCTCTAGTACCATCCAATAGTTGGTTTTCACATTTTGTTAGTAGAGTTTAGTGATATACTGTCTAGAGGATGAGTTTAATACTCTGCTGTTACCAGAACCAGAACCTCACCTAGTGACATTTTATTTTCAGGTAGTATAATTTTTATGTCTATAGAAGTCCTTTTGCTTCTTTTACAGTTTTGCTTCCCCCTTTCTTTTTCCTTTCTTTCCTCTTTGCCTCCCTCACCCTCTTCCTTCTTTCTGCTTGCACATATTTTAAGCTTCTATTATTTCTTTTTTAAAAAATATATTTTATTGATTTTTCACAGAGAGAAAGGGAGAGGGATAGAGAGTTAGAAACATCATTGAGAGAGACATCAATCAGTTGCCTCCTGCACGCCCACTACTGGGGATGTGCCCGCAACCAGGATACATGCCCTTGACCGGAATCGAACCTGGGACCTTTCAGTCTGCAGGCTGATGCTCTATCCACTGAGCCAAACCAGTTTCGGCTCTTATTTCCTAAGACATAGTTTATTTATAATCTGTATCTGATCATTCCAGTATCTCAAGCCCTTCCACTTCTGTGTGTGCTCTTTGCTGCCTTCTACTCATGGTACCTCGCTTCCATATGTGTTCAGTTATGGTTGACTACAGGCTGTTAATTTTCCCTATAATTTTACATGTATCCCTTCTTCGAGGTCTGGTATGAAGGTGGGCCCCTTCCAGAAAGAAGTCACGTGGCTTCGGTTAGATGTCTAGGGTCATCACCAGTGTGGCTTAAAATTAAGTAAAATTCTTGATGTGTGTTCAGTTTTTAGAAACCACAGAATGAATTTAAGTAGTAAATCATCATGATAACCATTTCTCAGTGACGACCAGTTCTTCCTCTTGATACCTATATGTAAGACAGGTAGTTTTCCCAGCATTTCTCTTGAGGGGGTTCTGTTTGTCTGTCCTTACCTGGGGGTTTGGTTTTTTTGCGGGAGGTATGTGGACATTGCATTAGATTCTTTGCCTTGCGTGGGCCCTGGGCTTTATCCGCTGTTCCCATGTCCTGTTGGTCTCCAATTCATCTGTTTTAGTGTATAGTCTCAAGGTACGAAAAGCTATCTGCACTCACTCTCTTTCCTCTCTGGATATTTGCCTGCACTCAGCTTTTTGGTCCGAGAATTGCTTACACTTCTCCCATGGATACATTGAAAATATTTGGCTATCTTGACTATTTATAGTGGAAAGGAAATCTGCTAGATGAAAAAGTTTATTTTTCTTATTCTGATTGTATAATTTTTTCCCTTTATGATTTGGCAGGTAGGAGTATTGTTACAGATT
>PVJN01023292.1:0-32488 GCA_004026805.1 Lasiurus borealis
CCTCCCTTCCTTCCTTCCTTTCTTTCCTTCCTTCTCTTTCCTTTTATTCACCATCATTATTATAATTTCTTGGTAATCTCATGGTCTCAACTATTATTCTATTCAGTTAAACACCAAATCTTTTGCTTTAACTTTAAAATTTTTCCACATTCTGGACATGCATTTTCATCTGTCTCCCACATTTCTTTATTTTAAGCTTATTCTTTAATTTGTTTGTTCAATAACTCCTTTAATCTATATTTATTAAGTGCATATTATGCAGCTAAAATGAGAGTTAAGCTGCTATCTAAATACAATGACTTTAATAATAAAGGAGTTTATTTGTCATTTTTGAACACCATCTGTAAAATGACTATGCAGAGTCATTCAGAGATCCAGGGCCCTTCCAACTACAGCTCTGCCCTGTGAAGGTGTTGTCTACATGTGTCTGGCCAGAACCAGGCCACTTTCCTATCAAGTTGTGAAAAAGAGAAAATGGAAGAGTGTGCGCCCAGTGTTTTAGACCATGTCACCACACTGAATTGTGAGGAAGACTGAGTCTTTGGCCAGATGTCCCTGTCCTCTGCTAAACTCTATTGTCATGGAAGAAGACAGAACATATTTGGGATGGAGGAAGAAATAGCTAGAGGTCTGTCACTCCTAGGACTAGGCATTATGCCACGTTTTGACATTCATTGTTTGGAATACTTACCATTATATTTCCTTCCAAATCTGCTTTTTGTTCAGTATTTTATACTTCCACTATCATCCTTTTAGCAATGCTGCTTTAAAAGACCCAAGATATCTTATTTTTTTTAATTAAATCTTTATTATTCAGATTATTACATTTGTTTCTCTTTTTCCCCCTCCACCCGGCTCCCACCGTTCGCTCTACCCTTATCTCCCTCCCATTGACCTCATCCATAGGTGTATTATTTTTGTCCAGTCTTTCCCTGTACACCCTTCACCCCTTTCCCTCTGAGAATCATCAGTCCACTCCCTTTCTGTACTCCTGATTCTATTATATTCACCAGTTTATTCTGTTGATCAAATTTTTAATTCACTTAATTTTTAGATTCACTTGTTGATAGATATGTATTTGTTGTTCATAATTTTTTATCTTTTACCTTTTTCTTCTTCCTCTTCTAAAAGAGTACCCTTCATCATTTCATATAATACTGGTTTGGAGTTGATGAACTCCTTCATCTTTTTCTTATCTGTGAAGCTCTTTATCTGCCCTTCAATTCTGAATGATAGCTTTGCTGGATATAGTATTCTTGGTTGTAGGTTCTTGCTATTCATCACATTGAATATTTCTTGCCACTCCCGTCTGGCCTGCATCGTTTCTGTTGAGAAATCAGCCGACAGTCGTATGGGTGCTCCCTTGTAGGTAATGAACTGTTTTTCTCTTGCTGCTTTTAATATTTTCTCTTTGTCTTTTGCTCTTGGTATTTTAATTATGATGTGTCATGGTGTAGTCCTCTTTGGATTCCTTTTATAGGGGTTTCTGTGTGCTTCCTGGACTTGTAAGTCTATTTCTTTTAACAGATGTGGGAAGTTTTCAGTCATTATTTCTTTAAATAGGTTTTCAGTATCTTGCTCTCTCTCTTCTCTGGCACCCCCACAATTCTGATGTTGGTAAGCTTGAAGCTCTCCCAGAGGCTCCTTACATTATCTTCACATTTTTGGATTCTTTTCTCTTCTTGCTTTTCCAGTTGAATGTTTTCTGATTCTTTATATTTCAAATTTTTTACTTGATTCTTGCCTTCCTCTAGTCTGCTGTTTATCTCTGTATACTATTTTTTATTTCAGTCAGTGTATGTTTAATTTCTAGTTGGTCCTTTTCCATCTCTAGCTGGATCTTTTGCATCTTTAGTTGGTCCTTTTTCATCTCTAGTTGGTCCTTTTTCATTTCCTCTTGGGTCTCGCTAACTTTATCCAACTTTTCTAGGATATTCTTGAAAAACCTTATAAGCGTGGTTTTGAACTCTATATCCAGTCATTTGTTTTCCTCCATTTCTTTTGTTTGTGCTACCTTCCCTTGTCAGGGCATTTTCACTATGCCAGGAGAACTTCTGCGTTGGATTCAGCCTTATGATGACAGACTTGCAAAACTGCAAAAGCCTCTTTGTTGAGCTTGGGATGGATGGAGTCTTAGGGCTTAAGGGACCGCCTTGCCTTCCAGTCGGCCCTGCCCTCCATGGCCCCTGAGTCTCACGTGACTGGGTAATCGCTGGAGCAGTCCCTGTGCTCGCCTTTCCAGCTCCCCTGTGCTCTGAGACCTTATGAGTCTGGGTCCCAGGGTTTCGCCTGAAACTGGGTTTAGTGGAGTTAGAAGTGGCGCAGTTGGGAGGGTCTGTCTCCTGCTCACTAGTGAAAGCCAGTGGCACAATCAGCAATCGGTCCTCTGTGCGCAGTGCCGTGCGCGTCATCAGACTTCTGATCTTTTGCGACTCCCTAAATTTCTGTGCACTTCTCCCTTTTCACAGTCCAAACTCCCCCATATGAGTTTCGGCTGGATCTGGGGTTTAGTGTCATAGGATAAGAGGTTCAATGCCATTGAGAGTCTCTTTCTCCCTCCCACCAGAGAAAGCCAGCCAGGTTCTCTGGCACCTGCTCTCTCTGCACGCATCTTCATACCTCAGCTTTTTGCAGCTCCTCTGGGTCTCTGTGAGCTCCTCTCTTTCCTTCTAGTTATAGAATTTCCACTCAGCCAGCTTTCCTGTGCTTCTGGATGATGTTCATTCCGTCTTTTAGTTGTAGTTTTGAAATTGTTGTGCGAGGTAGCAGTGAAGGTGTTTACCTATGCCGCCATCTTAAGATATCTTTAATGTTTAATCTATCTTTCTCAACTAACTTCATCCCCATAACAGCTACACTTTTCCAAAGTATTATGTAGTCTTCTTTCATTATATTTCTAGCTTAGTACCATCATTTGCTATTTTCCCTAGTACATTTGAAGAGTTGGTTTTCTTTGCCATTAATCTGAAAAATATACAACAGCCTCCCAACTTATCGCCCATGTCCAGTCTTGTTCTGCTCTTATTCTGCTTGTACATCCATAATAGTCTCTCTGAAGCATATACAATCTCCATGTACAAAATGATAAGTTGTGGCTTCCTTGGTGTGGCATGCAAGGTTTGTAAGAAGGATGTGTGTCCTCATCTAGGGTTAATGGCCATGACATGCTCTCCTCTGAGCCATGGTACATGATTACCATATTTTCCTTCTCTGAACATTTATTCCTATTTTTCTTTTGGTTTCAATGTCATTCTAGATCCAAAAATTCAAACACTACACTATTTCAAGGCCCAGTTTAAATTTCATTTTTTTGAGAAATATTTCTTTCTCATTTTAGAAAAAAAGTTCTATCTCTCTCCTCCAATCTCTAAACAACTTTATCTACCTATTTTGTGGTACTTAATTTTTTTATTTCTAGAATTATAGCTTATAGGTACATGCCTTATCTTTCATATTAAGTGCCTTAATTGGGGGACTTAGGCTAATTATTTTGTGTAATCCACTGAAGATTAAAATTTATGATACATGGTGGGTATTCAATAGATATGTTTAATGAAAGAATGTTTGTTTGAAAAATTGAGTTAAGAAATTTAGAATATGCTAAGTACAGGGCAGAGAGTCTATTAGGAAAATAAGTCATTTTGACTGAGTACTAGTAAACTCTTATTTTGGGAGCAGGTTCCACTCATTGAAATTATTACAAAGGAATTTCAAAAGACACATTTGGAGCAACAGTAAGAAGAATCTCAACCTTTTTTTCTTCTTTTTTAAAAATATATTTTTTTATTGATTTCAGAGAGGAAGGGAAAGGGAGAGATAGAAACATCAATGATGAGAGAAAAATCATTGATCAGCTGCCTCCTGCATGCTCCCCATTGGGGATCAAGCCCACAACCCAGGCATGTGCACTGACCAGGAATCCAACTGTGACCTCCTGGTTCATAGGTTGACACTCAGCCACTAAAGCCACACTGGCTGGGCCATAATTTTGATCTTTTTGTTTATAACAGTGATACAGCTTTAAAAGAATTATCATGAAAATACAAAGATTTTCCTCAACAAGACACACTTCTTATCTAAATTGTGTGAGAGGTCCAAAGTGTTTGAACTCTTTTCGGTTTTTGTCTTTCTTCTCACTACATTTTCCAATGAAGCCTAAAAATATTGAAATACTTTTTATTCTAATTGTTCTGTGGTATTTCCAGTCACAGTCAGAGGAAAGGCTATGAAAACTCACTAGAAAGATCTTTTTTTATAGAATTTGCCAATTGAATATTATAGGTTGAAGATACCATAATTTTTAAGATAATTTCCCCCCAAAATACAACATTTTTCCAAGAAAGAACTCCAACTCTTTTGACATTTATCTATCTGAAATATTGACAACATCAAACTAGCATTTCACTTGTAGCAGTTTTACATTTACCTTCTAAAGTTGGGGCAACATTTAAAGTGGCAGAAACTCATAAATGTTTCATGAAAAATAAGAAAAACATGCTATAAAACTCACCAAACCATGAGATAAGAAGGAAGAGGAAGGAATGGGTGATCCATGAGGCCCTGTGGGGTGATTGTGGAATAAATTCTCCTAAGTAGTGGGCCAACTTTTCTCAACTCATACATGACTTCCTGGCCATACATTAGGTAATCCTGAAATTGCTTTAACCCTTTCAGGGACCACATTAGCATTATCTACCTGGCCAAATTGAGTCACTTCTGGGAGTTCTACATTTTATTCTGGAATTCCACACTTCAATTAGAAGAGGTTCCTTATTAATTGTAAAATATTTGCAAGTTACTTTATCCTCTTTGAGCCTCTGCAACAATATCTACTAAAATGTCCATAACAGAGGTTTTAACTACATTGATGATGGTGAATATATGGCCTTTTATTGTACTATTTTTGAATGTTTGAAATATTTTATTATAAATTTAATATGTGGTTAAAACATATGCAAGGATTATAAGAATACAAGGAGATTATGGATGCAAAAGTTTAGCACATAATTGCTAATTATTTTTGCCACTAATAATGGTCCTACAGATGATGTTTACTGTATTTTTTAGCAATAGTTTTATACAGGGGAGGGGGCAGTGAATGAAAAATAGTAAGACTAATTCCAGGACTCTATGACCTAAGTATTTTATTCTGAGACAATAGAACTTGCAGACAAGAACCAATTAAGTAACAATGCAAAGCAATGCATGATTAAAGCTAAAATGATTTATGCAGATATATGTTCCAAAGGAGTTCAGCGAACAATGTGTTCAAATAATTACAGAAAGAGAGAGAGAAAGAGAGAGAGAGAGAAGCACAGTAAATGGGACCAGAAACTTTTACATTTCTACCCAGAACAACAGAGTGCCAACCAGATTTTGTTATTTAAGAAGAATTCTTTCAGGGCCCATTTTTGGAAACCTAAGACTTGTTTGTGGTAAGTCTTTCCCCTCCTGCTACAAATGCCACCCTTGTACCATTATTCTGATATATATGGTAAAGTGTAAAATATGCAGAAACCACTGAATCAATGCGTTAACAAAATACACATGAACACCAGGAAATGAACAAGATGATGATCCCAGGTTGGCGTGGGCATGCAGCATTTCACATCGCGTGGTTTTCTGGCATGCTTGTTACACTCCTGCTCTAGGAAATGCCTCCACCTGGAGATGTAGACACTAGAATTGGTACTCCCAAGTGAGAGCATACTGTCGGCAATAAAAGCAGTCTTTGTGTGGTGAAAATAAAACTGCAAGCTTTGTACACTTGTAAACCACCATTGGCTCAAAAGTTATTATTCCTGTTTTAGTTCTTAGATTGAAAAAGGCTTTTAAATTTGATCTATTTTTGTCCATAAGGGGGTTGGGGGAAGGAGCAGGATTCTGTCAGCCTAATCTCATTACACATGTAGTCATTACAGTCAAAATGAGTTTCCTCTGAGTGAGTTTGGGTGCGTTTCAAAACCAGGTCTCAGAGGAAAGGAGTCATTATACTCAAGTAGTGTTAGGAGACGGAGCTTCCTTTTATACCAGCGCATCCACATTTATGTTTGCTTAAGCCAGAGGGTGATGAGATGAATAATCCAGATCTTGTTCAATACAAAATTAAACTAAATGAAAGAAGGGGAGACAAACCATTTAACATGCAAAATGTTAATATCTTATTAAAGGGTTTCTTTAACAAGGAGAATGAAATAGCTTTAGAAAAACAGCGTCACAATACTTCTCGCTTTGATTTTATGTTCTACTAGTCTCTTTATTGTACACACTCTCTACGGAGCACCACTTGCCAGTTGGCCCATTCACTCCCTCCTATCACCTCACTTCCATCCCCTTCTTTGTTCTTTTATGTAAAACAATGTCCTCTCAGAATATAAGCTATTTGATGGCAGAGATTTGGTTTGGTCTTTGACAAAGATGGGCAAGAAAAGGCCAGCACTCCCCTTTCAAAACAAAAGGCAGTTTCAATAATTTTCTCCTCTCTTTCTTTTTCTTTAATTTCTAGCCTTCTGGTTATATAGACTGGGATTTGGAGGGGCTGTGGTCAAGACTAGGCTGCTGTATGCCCTGGCCAGGTAGCTCAGTGGGTTAGAGCATTGTCTCCATATGCCAAGGATGCAGGTTCAACCCCTCATCAAGAATCAACCAATGAATGCATAAATAAGTGGAACAAAAAAATCAATGTTTCTCTCTCTCTCAAAAGAAATCAATGAATTTTTAAAATAAAAAAAAAAAGACTAGGTTGCTGTGTAATAAATCTGGCAGAGATCTCTGGTGCCAATTATTTGCATTCTTCTATACAATGTGGGTACTTAGACACTTTTGTGGTCCCAGTTTTGACTTTTACATACTAATATGGGGGCAATAGAAAAAGTCCACTCACTATATTGTTGTGTTAATAAGTTATTTTATGTTACATAGTAGTGGCCTGGTACATGAAATTCATGCATGTGGAGGGGGTGTCCCTCAGCTTGGCCTGTACCTTCTCCAATCTGGGACCCTTTGGAGGATGTCTGACTGCTGATATAGGCCCAATCCCCAGAGACTGCTGGCTCCTAACCACTCACCTGCCTGCCTGCCTGATCATCCCTAACCACTCTGCCTGCTGGCCTGCTCACCCCCAGCTGTCTCCCCCTCCCCCCATGCTGGTCTACTCGTCCCCAATTGCCCCCCCATGCCAGCCTGCTTGCCTCCCAACTGCCCCCCCTTGCTGGCCTGATCACCTTCAACTACCCTCCCCTATCAGCCTGATCACCCCTAACCACCTCTGCTTCAGCCCTGCCACCATGGCTTTATCTGGAACGATGTCCGGAAGGTCTCCCAGACGGTCTCCCAGTCTAATTAGCATATTACCCTTTTATTAGTATAGATGTTATGACTTCCTTTCTTCTTCAGATTGCCTTTGATGAAAATTTTAACTGGATATCACTGGCTCAAGAACATTGGTAGGGAAGGTCGATATGTTGCCTATGGGCAGACACTGCTAAATCCTGCTGTGCAGTGCAAATCCAGATTTTTATATATATGAGCTGGTGTGTGTATGTGGAGGGGAGAGAACTGGGGGATATCATCTTGTTGAAAGGGAGAAGATATTGACATTTCATTTATAGAATCTTTACAGTTTTGTTGAGACATCAGTTGTAAGTATCATAGAAGGAACATTATGGAAATTGTGGAAGGGAGTCTTAAAGCTCCCTCATGTCCTATACCCTATTACAGACTCTTGAAAATGGAGAGTATATCTTTGAGCTCCTATATCAACCTTGGGAGGACAAGAGATGCTACATCCTAATGGGTAACTGAATAGAGTTTAACAAAGGAACTATTCATAAAATGTGAAAAACCAGCAGGCACGGTGAGCTCCTGGTAGTTAGCAAGAGCAGGAAGCGATTACTATTGCAACGTTGAGGGGAGGAAGAGGAGAGAAGGTTTATTGGAATCCAGAGAGAGCTGGAGCTGAAGATGTACAGGAAAATACTCAGAGAGGAGACATGGCCTTTAGTACAAAAGTCTAGTCACTGCCAACCTGTGGCAAGCAGAGAGAGAGAACTGACGTCTTGCTCCTCCTTTCCCCCTCTGACCCCCTGACTTCCTCTCATCACCTTTCATTAGATAGATTGGTTTGGAGACCCCCTGGAAGCCAAAAGGCAAGGGAACCTCCTTAGGCAGTCCATAAGGACAGTGTCTTAGGTGATGTCAGTAGGTCAGTAGGGTGAGGAAGGAGAGAAGAAATATATATATATAATCTGCAGGGCAAATGGAAGCTATATTCTATAGACCCACTCCTTGTCCAGAGAAAGCTGTCTGTTATCAGATGATCCTATAGCCATTTTTGGTACTATACTGAATATCTGACTTTGACATTATCAGCAGTCAGATAAACTTTTCAAGATTTTATGGTTCTAGACAGAAATGTATGTTCTTTCCAATTCTGCACATCTCCAGCAATCTCTCACATACCCATCTATATTCTGGAAAAGAAAACAGAGAATACCACTCATCATTTGATTGATCCCAACCCTGATCTCAGTTCACCCTTACTCCATTCCCCTACTCAAGATTGAACTCTATGCCCTTCTCTTTGCCAAGGCATCATCACTGGATCTTGGCTCTCTTTCCTGATGAGTTAAGATACAGCCTCAGAATCTTTCTTAACCTGGTGCTTTAGCAATCAACTAGAGCTGAGGAACAAGATTCTGCATCTCACCAGGTCAGTGTGGCTCAGTGGTTGAGTGTAGACCTGTGAACCAGGAGGTCCTGTTCAATTCCTGGTCAGGGCACATGCCCAGGTTGCAGGCTCAACCCCCAGTAGGGGGCATGCAGGAGGTAACCAATTGATGATTGTCTTTCATCATTGATGTTTCTCTCCTCTCTCTCTCTCTCTCTCTCTCTCTCTCTCTCTCTCTCTCTCTCCCTCTCTCTCTCTCTCTCTCTCTCTCCTTCCCTCTCCCTTCCTCTCTGATATATATATTTAAAAAGATTCCTAGTCTGTGGGTTACCTTGAAGTAGATATTTCCATGTTTTGTTTAACAGATCACTTCCCATTAGCCCTGGAAAACGTTTACTACACCAATTGTTTTTTTCGTTTTACCATCTGGAATAACATCAGTGTTAGCATTCATTGGAAGTCTCTCTTGAGCTTTCTGAACAACACTTTTACTGTAAGTTTATTTTCCTTTGTCTAGCAGAGGTCCAGCACTTCATCCTTTGTTTACCCCTTCTCACTGACTGCCGGCGCTTTCACAGCTGGACTGATTGCAGCTTTCATTCTTCTATTTAGGGGACTCTGCTTCCTCCCCAGGATCTATAAGCACAGCAACCTCTCATATCTATAGGATGTTTTATAATACACAAGAGAGTCACATATACTTACAAAATTCTTTCGGAAAAAAAAGCCACCTCTTGTGATATAATTAAAGGATTTTAGATTTCTGGTTTCTGGGACTAAATTACACTTTAGACTCTTATTACCTTATTAAGGCTTCTACACACTTTGTTTTTAAAAAGATTTTTCTGCTCACAAATTTATTTTTTTCTCACATATTTGTCTTCCATTGTATAGGTAATGTGGGCGATATAGAGCTGGTAAAAGGAAGTGAGCCTTTAGGAAATTTAATATATGAAACAAACCTCTGATTTAGGAATTGAACTACAAACATGTTCTTACTCCAAAATGACATTCAACAACTGAATTTACATAAAACAAAGATCACACAGGCGTTTCTTAACAATTTACTTATAATTTCAGAGACATACAGTCAGTCTTGTGATGCTATGTCTTAAGTATTCTTTTTAAGGATGTTAATGCTCTAATTCCTTCCCTTAAAAAAAAAAAAAGGAGAAACTAGTTTGCTTGACATATTTAGCTGGTCCTTAGAGAAGGCTACAGATGAAATTTACTACATTTCCTGTGATATTTTTTATAGGGAGTCTTTTTAAAAACTCTTTTTACTTTTTTAAATCCTGCTACCCCAATGCCTTTCCTCTTAGACATAATTCCTCCAGGTGCCAGCAGCACTTGTAAAGTTTTCTACCATGATGACGCTCTTTAAAACGGAAGCCTTCATCAACTTTGTAAAATAACGAGCCCTCACCAAGCAAATTTATAAGGTTTCCTTTCCTCCCAGCCCAGTGGTCGGCAAATTGCAGCTCGCGAGCCACATGAGACTCTTTGGCTCCTTGAGTGTGGCTCTTCCACAAAATACCACGTGTGGACACGCACATACAGTGCGATTGAAACTTCATGGCCCATGCGCAGAAGTTGGTTTTCAGCTCTCAAAAGAAATTTCAATCCTTGTACTGTTGATATTTGGCTCTGTTGACTAATAACTTTGCCAACCATTGTCCCAGCCTAATCCACTACACCTCAAATCAGTTCCTAGTTGGCCACTGGAGTGTAAGACCATGGTAATTAGCAACCAAGAGGGTTTCCTGGGCGTCCCCATCTCTTCATGAGGAAGGAGAAATGACCAAGTGATTTCTCACATTAGCCAAAGGATATATCACAACGCCATTGTCAATCTTGAATTCTATCTAATTCTGGCTCTTCTATTTTTGTCTGCTTATGCAATAAAGCCAGTGCCTGTGGTACAGACCTTAAACTGGGAAGTAGAAGAGGACAACTGAGAGCTAATGTGAGAGTTTCTTTTAGCCTCTCTTAATGCTCCTTCTGTTTTCTGAGGAGTTTCCAGATTATGGTTTATCTGGAGTCTACAGCTTTAACAGTTTTATGGCTTTAAAAAAATTTTTATTGTTGAAAATATTACACATTCCCCTTTTACCCCTATTGACCTCCTCTAGCCCACCCCTGCCTCATACTCCAGGCCTTCACCACCCTACTGTCTATGTCCCTACTGACATGGGTTTTGCATATTTGCTGCAAGTTCTTTGGTTGATCTCTTCCCACCCATCCATCTTCCTTCTGAGATTGGACCGTCTGTCCCATGCTTCTATGGCTCTAGATCTACTTTGTTCATCAGTTTATTTTGGTCATTCAGTTCCATATATGAGTGAGATCATGTAAGGACCTGGAGAATATTATGCTAAACAGTCTTGCGGCTTTTTGTCTCTTCTATAATACAGGGAAACTAATGCCCCCAGGGAGTGTCTTTAAAACAGGAAGTTGCTCAAGCCAATTATTATCTTTAGGAGGACAGATCTATGGCCAAAGAATTACAAAGGGCAACTGTCTTTTCTTCAGAAAGGCAAGAAGATGGAGACACACTTCCCTGTGGCTGCAGCTTTCTCTCTTCTCTCACTCCTCGGAGAAGGCATGGCTGAACTCAAAATAAGAGTCACTTACGGCAAGTTGTCAAGAAGGAACTGTCATGTCCAGTTGAGTTAGCTGATATTTTTCAGTAAAACAGCACGTGGTTATAAACACACTCTTCATTCTCTTGTCCCCACCTTGCCCACAGTTCAATGGGAGCTTCATGGAGAACTTTTATTAACATTTCACTTCTCCCCCCACTTCCCTAGTCACTGAGTGCCCGACACATGTGTGCCCCATGCAGTTGGCTCCTGGGCTTTAGGGGTATGGGGGAGTCAACAGGGTGCCAGGTGAGGAATTAGCCACTTTGATTAATTCTATTTGGTTTATTTTTTTACTGCTTTGATTTAAAAACTTGAAGATTCCTGAACTTATTTCATTATCCATGACAGAAATGGGGTATAGGGGAGGATTCTTTGAAGGACATATTAATGTCTCTGTACTAAAGTTGGGAAGTATATCAATGGATTTCTGATTCAGTGTTAACATCTCTTCCAGAGTAAAACAGAAAATTTTCATTTCGTAGAACTTTGAAAAAGTAAACAATGAAATGATTTTTATAATCAATGCCTATGTTGCCACTCTGATTGGGAAAACGTGGTTCACAGAGTCTTTCAGTATAAAGGAACTGTCAATGTGCCCTGTGAGCTATGAGCGCCTATCTTAGGATGCATTTCTGCCTCCGGGCACCATAGGCATACTGAGGGCACTCCAAGAATTGCCTGTTGATTAAATAGCTGAATAACACGCTATTAATAGCATTGCACCCCAAATAAGTGCAAATAGTTATAGAAAAGAGAAGTAAGAAGTGAAATTAAAAAAAAACAAACTTCCATACAGTTGAGTTTCTCCAAGATGAGTGGACACATAATCCATAGTAGAAGATGAACCTGAAGTTATAAATCCTTCCACTTGCAATTTTTAACATTAAAAAAGGCTTATTTTAAAAACAAAATATAGCACTATGAAAACACTGAATGTTTGATGTGTAAGGCTTCTTGTTTTACTTTTTTAACATTAGTTAAAAAAGAAAAAAATATTCTTTCATTATTTCAAAAACAGGGAAATGGTTTTAGATTTCCTTGAGCATTTTAGAATTTTAAAAAATTTCCCATACATGAATAAAATCAGATTTTCATCAAAAGGCTTTTAAGCAAAACTCCATACTTTACTCCGTAAAGCAAAACAAATATTTTTCAGAGCAATATTCTCTTACACAAAAGATTTTCCAAATCATTTGAGTATTCCGTGTGAGGAAAATAAAATTCTAAATTATTCAGTAAAATATTTTTCTTTCATTTTTTTATTGCTACTGTGAATAAGAAAGCATTAAAGAGGCTAAATGGCTATAGATGAAAGTTACCATTCCAAACATAAAAAAAAATTCTTTTAATGTTTTGGTCACGAACTCTGACAATGATAAATCACTTTTCAACAGCTGCAGACAGCTGTTAAATCTAAAATGCTTAATTGGGGAAGTGTGTTAAAAGTTAAAGGGCCAGTATCCTTTTATGCAAGGGGAAGACTTTCTTCAGCATACCCATAGTAGTGCATTCCAAGGTTTGGGAAAGAAAATGCTACTCTCTAGACTCATTAAACTCAAAAATTTAGGTGGACAAGTGTAAAGCGTCTCCATTATAAGCAAGAATCAAGTGTCAGAGTACAATTAAGGTACTCACATTCCTTTCTTTGGTGAAAAGTTTTCATATACTTGGTGATAGGACAGTTGGCAACTCTTAATCGCTTCAATGTAGGTCTTATGACAATTAATATATTTGCCCAGGATTAATTTTTTTTTAGTGATGATTTCCAAACCTATCTAAATCAGCAGGACAAGAAATTTTAAAAGACTTTAATTTGTTTTCATTTTGCTTTTATTTTATTCTGACAATGTTTGGGTGGCGAGCTATCCCAGTTAGTTTAGGGAATTCTTCACCTCAAATTTTTCTTCATTAGGATATTTTGACCTGATGTGCAGTCATGATATTTATTCAAGACACACAGTTGCTGGGATAGTGTCCTTTTGAAGCATGCTTTGTTGATTGCACCTGAATTTTTCAGAAGTTTGTATATTTATTCACTGCTTTTTTATATTATATATATTTACTGCATATGTATACTCACTATAGAATACTATTTGAATATGTATGTGTCTGAATATATATATTCTACTAAGTTCTGCAACAACTGAACTGATGGTTTTATTTTACTTTTTCCAGGGGTACCAAGTATGTCACTTGAAGAGGGGCATTTCCCATTGAGTAAACTGATGGTAGGTCATTTCTCCTCTGTAAAAACCCTGACATTCAGGAAAGGGAGTAGTTCTGTTTCACACTCCATAGCAAGGTGATCTGTGCGAATTGTTTGCTGAGTAATTTGCTGCTACACAATACATCATTTTTATTGGTAATAAGGCAGATGTCACCAACAGTGGAGTTTGTCCAAGGCTGCCTCTGAAATTTCCTTTAAGACATTGTTCTTCCAATCAGGCAGAAAATTGTCATCAGCTATTGCAGATTGAAAGATCATGTTGCAGTGTCCAAGGACTGTTTATGACTTTTCCAGCTATACACAGAGTGGGTGGTGGAGAGTGGCCTCATGCAAGCATATTTTTTTTTTTCAGTTATGATGTGTCCAGTATATAAAATTTTGGGGAAATGTACCATAAAATATGTTGTGTGATGTTTGTATTTTGTGAAGGAGGTGGGTTTAATATCAAGGAAAAAAGATCCATTCGCAAGCTGTTTTTTTTTTTTTAAATAAAAGTACCTAAATGAAGCAATTGTTCCTATTGCTTTAAAATAATTCCAAGATGAATGGCTCAAAATAAAAGATCTTCATTACTAATCTGAATTAGAGAGACAGGTTTGCACATGGCATTCACAGAAATCCAGTGGGCTATTCTTAGTACCATAAATAATGGAATTAGGTCATGATCTATACTACAGAACTTTAAAGAGCTTCAAATTCACTGACTTACTTCAAACTTGAGGCAATACTGTACTACTACTCTACACTAAATTTATAACTTCAATCTCCTATAAGTGTGAAAGGATTCTTTTCCACTGCCCAAATAGTTAGAGCAGCAGAGCAGGAATATACATTTCATGTATATATCACAAGAGTGGCCAACATGGTGCCAAGCCAGACATTCTCTTGTTGCTCCATTGTCTATAATGTGATACAGACTGTGTATTTACAGGATAAAAAGCTAACACTAATTGTTGAAGAGATATACCCTAATCTGTCAATGGCTTAATAAATAAAAGCCTGTTTCCCTCTCCATCACAGTCCAAGATGGGTTTGTTCTGGTCAGGTAGTTGTACCCCAGGTAGTCATTCAGGGATCCAGGCTTCTTCAGTCCTGTGATTCCACCACACTCAACATGTGGCCCCAAAGTAACCCTAAAACATAGTATTCACTAAAGAAAGAAGAGAAGTGTTTGGGCCACAAATCCCATTCCTCTACATGCCATTGGTCAGAACTCAGTCATATCGTCTAACCTACATGCAAAGAATGTTGGAAAATGTAATCCCTGATTGGGCAACTACTTTTCAGCCACTCCAGACTACAAATGCCAGCAGGAACCTTTAGCTAACCATTTCCAGAAAAATTTAAAGTTCTTATTTTCCTCTCTCTCTCTCTCTCTCTCTCTCTCTCTCTCTCTCTCTCTCTCTCTCTCTCTTTTTCTCCCTCCCTCTCCTCTCCCTGCCCCAACACTTGTCTACTTGTTTCAGGAATTACAAAGTGCTGCAAGATTTACAGCAAAAATTAACAAAATGTTACTTGCTAGAAGTCTCCAAGAAAGAGTTCTTTTATATTTGTTTTTAAGGTAATCAACTTGCTCATATAACAGATTTTTAAAAACTGTAAATTAATTCATATAAAGAAAATATCTATATATATTTCAGTTCTTCCTCTACAAAGCAGGCTGGGAATTCATAGAGTTAGGAACACAATTCTTCTTACTATTCAAATCATCTAGCACATAATTTGTGTCAAATAAATCGTTGAATGTTTGCCTATGTGCACGTGTGGATGTAGGAGCAATTGTGGGAGTGAGTGGTACACAAATAAACTTAGTCTTGTTTCCTACTGGAGCCTGTTTTCAAGAATAGCTCATAAATTAATTAATTAAAACATTACTAAATCTGATTTTGTGAAATAGTGTGGGAGGATATAAAAATCTAAATTTAAAAATGAACCTTTAAAAAAGTCATAAATGCTAGAACTGGAGCTTCCAAGAGCCAGAAGGAGAAAATTTAGTGAATAGAGGAAAATATATTTCCATCACACAGGTTACCTATGCTTATTAAGTTAAAACACACACACACACACACACACACACACACACACACACACACACACACGTATATGTTTGGCAAAAATATCACAGAAGTATTTTTAAGTGCTGAACATTGAAAACAGTAATAACTGTAACCCAACATTGAGGACCTATGAAAAACATAAAAATAAAAAACAATTTTTATGATGACAACAAAAGAAAGCTCAGACAGGTCCTGGGGGTGGGAGCCCCCATGGCTCAAGTCCTATGACCCAGGACCTGCAGCAGGTCTGCAAAGCAATTGGCACCAGAGATGGGATAGCCTGTGTGGAGCTGGTGTCTCAAGCATCCTCCTGTTGCCAGCCCACAGTTTCAGTTGGCCTCTCCAGAGAGAAAAGTCAACAGGTTTTAGAACTCCCCTATGATGAAATATTGCAGCTCATTTAAGGTACACTCACACAGTGGAGAAACATGCCTTCCTGGAGACACACCAATTCCAGACTGTCAAGAGTCCAATCATTCCTGCCGGCCCACAAAGAAGAAATCTGGGTTCTGCCTGCGAAGTATGCAGTAGCACTTGGCCTTCAAGTATGTATCTGCTAATAGGCCCCAGAGAAGCCTGTGGCCTAGGAATACCAACAGGTAGAGAGGACAAAGCTTCAAGGAGACCAGGAAGGAAGAAAGGCAGCCCATCGGGACAGACCTCTTCCACAATTCCTGCTCTACCCCACACAGGCTGCAGGTCCCCACTCACCCCTGTCAGTAAGGCCCATGGGAAGCTAAACCTCCACCCCACTCAGTGCCAAAGAGGTGGAACCCTGTTTCCCACTAGCATGGTATCAGCAGAGGCCTGCTCAAACAAGATAAGTAAGGCCTACATTTTTCTAAGGCACTAAGATCCCAAATGTCCAGGATGTAATCAAAATCACATCAAGCCAAGAATCAGGAAAATCAGCCTTTTGAGCCATTGAATGAGGAGAGAC
Source organism: Lasiurus borealis (assembly GCA_004026805.1). Taxonomy (NCBI): domain Eukaryota; kingdom Metazoa; phylum Chordata; class Mammalia; order Chiroptera; family Vespertilionidae; genus Lasiurus; species Lasiurus borealis. The sequence goes on from PVJN01023292.1 coordinate 16,538, forward strand.
CATCAACACAAACACCAACATTGAGGTGACACAATATTGGATTTCCTGTGAAGATTTACACCAGCCATCATAAAAAAAGCCTGGAAGAGCAATTATGACTATACTTAAAACAAATAAGAATGTAGACAGTTCCAGCAAAGAAACAGAAGACATAAGGAAGAACCAAATGGAAATTTTAGAACTGACAAATATAATCACAATAAAAATTATTGAGGAGCTGAGACCGGTCTGGCTCAGTGGATAGAGCTTCGGCTTGCGGACTAAAAGGTCCCAGGTTCAATTCCGGTTGGGGGCATGTACCTTCTTGCTTGTGGGCACATCTCCATTGTGGGGTGTGCAGGAGGCGGCTGATCAATGTCTCTCTCTCATCGATGTTTCTGACTTTCTAACTCTCTCCCTTCCTCTCTGTAAATAATCAATAAAATATATTTTAAAAAATTATTGAGGATCCCCCCAACAACCTAAGAAACTCAAGTATAAATATGAATGCCCTGATTGCTCAAGAATAAGTACAAAGAAATAGCTAAGATATATAATGTAAAGCCCCAAACTGAGATTCCAAAATTATGTTGGAGGAGTTACACAAGGACTGTGTGGAATTTCCACTCGGACAGAAAGCAGTATGTGCAGGCCTGGCTCTACCACTGCAAACAGTTAAGGAAAACCTGAAGCAGACTTAGGGAATATCAATTTGAAGAATGAGTGAGGGATTGAAAATTAATTCTTAAGAGAAATGTTAAGTAACTAGTGAGCTTGAGCTTTAAGAACAAGGAAAGAAGCAGCACCATTCACATGAAACCTTTTACACTGAGACTTTAGAGAGCGATTTCCCAACTCTCCTATTGTGAGAGCAATAAAAATGAATAAAATGCAGCAAGTGGGATCTGTGTTGAAAGTAAGGATAATTGTTTGAAATTAAGCTTCTCCAGCCTAGAACTACCTTATTAAGGACACGGCGCCCTCTCAAGAGGCCATGAGGACAGACCTATTCGCAGTAGGATGAAATGATTTAGGGGAAGTCATGAGAGGAGGACCCGGACAAAGGCCTCTGTGACCTCTCCAGTGCCCTCAACCTCTGACTGAATAATGAGCATGTGCTAGACAATCAAAGAGTGTTTTTCAATTAAAATCTTAATTGTAGATCGTCTCTGTGCTCAGCCACATGATCTGCTTACTTTGTTAGTGAAACACCTTTAGGGGTTCATAATTAAAATAGACAATTATAACACCTATATCCCAAAAGTGAGTAATAATACAGGATTAGCATTTCACATGGCAACCAATAGGGATTTTTTAAATTTGGGGTCAGGGATTATAAATTAAGAATTTGACAGAAAATTTATACGATTAAACCAGAAACAAACTGAAATTGATGCTATGTTTATGAAATGAAGAGGTTTTCAAAAGTTAAATATCTTAATTTAACATACCTAGGATCAAGCTGCAGCTTTTTGTCCTAATCATTGGGGTCCTCATTTATGCTGGGCTGTAGAATTGCCCCATGATCAGCTAGTTCACTTTATTCAGCATCCAGCATGTTTTAACTGAGCACCTAATGTTGTGTATGCAAAGTGTTAGGTTCTATAGAACTCAAGAAGTTTAAAACAGAAAACCTTCCCTCATGAGGTTTGCAAACTAACCTTCTTTTCATTCAGTATATTGGAAATTGGATTTAGCAATTTAGACAGTATCCACTTTTATCCTTTCCTAGTGTAATTAAACTTATTTATTGATTCATTCAATCAACAAATATTTATTGCATCAAAAGTGATATCCTGTATCAAGGAGCTTTTGCTTTAGAAGAAAAGGAAATCAGCTCCCTAATATCTAAAATATTAACGAATCTATTTTCGGTGCCTGTGGCTGACACTATGGATCGGCTCTCTCAACAAACCATTGCCAATCCTCTTTTCTTTTGTTTTCCAAATCTAGTTTAGAAACCAGAAATCCAGATGCTTGATTTTTGGCCTGTCTTGCATTTATGGGTGCAAGGCAAAGTCTGCTGAGAAAAAGTTTGTCAAAGCTTTTGCTTTCCAAATAAAAATATGCAGTGTCTTTTGCTGTCCTTCCTTTATCTTCCTATGGAATGAAAATTGAAATTTGGAGATGCAGCAGCCACTTTGCTTCAAGAGGCAACAAGTATAAGAATGAAAAGCCAACATAACAAGGATGGTGCAATCACAGTGCCTTATGATACCAGGAATCAGCTTAATCAAAATTAGCAAGGGCCTAACTCCAGCCATGTGAGAAACATAAAGTCATGCTTGTTTAAGCTACTGTTAGTTGAATATTATTACATACAGTCAAATGCATTCCTAACTGCATTAAACTGGCCCAAGAGACATAAAGCTCTGTAATGGTTCAAGGAGAGAAAAGAAACCAGCTAAACCTTCATGGGAGAAGAGGCATTTATTTGTATAGTCTCTACTATTCTATTAGATTGCAAGCTCTTTGAGAGAAACAAATATGTCTTATTTATCTTTGAATGCTTATGCCTAATATTCAACCGTGCTAATTCCACCAAGCTCATTTCCTTGTCTGTGGTTTCGCTGGATAGTTGGTAGGGACAGTGGGAATCTTGTTCAACACCACTACTTATGCCAGTGTCCGGGATATAGAAGGTTCTCATATGTTAGTTAAATAAATGAATGTATTATTTCATTTATCTTAAACAAAAGAATTACCAAAAATTATATCATCTGGACCAATTCTCCAAACCAGTGTGATCATACATTTTGGCGGCACAGTCCCATTAGTTTACCAGAAATATACAGAGTGGCCTCAGAATGATATATGCACACTTGAACAGCTGATAGCTGTTATGAAATTATGTAAATGAAAATGAAATGTACTTTATAAAAACTTCCTTTAGCTGAATCCGGTTTGGCTCAGTGGATAGAGTGTCGGCCTGCAGACTGAAAGATCCCAGGTTCGATTCCAGTCAAGGGCTTGTACATTGGTTGTGGGCACATCCTCAGTAGGGGGCGTGCAGGAGGCAGCTGATCGATGTCTCTCTCTCATCGATGTTTCTGGCTTTCTATCGCTTTCCCTTCCTCTCTGTAAAAAATCAATAAAATATATTTTAAATAAATAAATAAATAAATAAATAAATAAATAAAATATACTTAAAAAAAACTTCTTCCTTTATAATTATTTTCAAAGTGTGTATACATTTTTGGGACACATATATATGTATACATAAACATGTTATGCCTATCATAAAAATATACCAATCAGAAGTTAAAAGAATGAGATAAAAATAAATATAATAGTCATTGTGATAACCTCCCCTACCACATACACATATTCCTCAATGGGTCAAGGTTAGTACATCATTTGGAGACATCTCTTTTGCACAGCTCTACTTGGGGAACACTATTCCAACTTTGAATGTTATAGAACTATTTTAAAGCCAAATTAGCAATTGATGAATCCACAAATTATTATCTCAAATCACAATATAAATTATCATTCATTATTTCTTTCTAAGGTTTCCAAGTCTTATGGTTATAGGAATTGATATTCAGTGGCTAAAAATAAACTACGAGATTCCTAGGAATCCAATCAACTGATTTCACCCCCCTTTCCTCTGAAATGAAATACAATGTACCTGAGGGAGAATTTACTGACTTTCTGCTGTGCTCTGGACACTATGCTAGGACTGAGGACATACAGGACAACAGCTGCCTCTCCTCAGGGAGTCGCTGTTCATTGGGAAAAGAGGCAAGTGAATAGATGAAGCACCTAGTTTCTGTGGCAAAAGCCTGTCTCCATGCCATGGAGCCATGAAGGAGGGAATCCTAGCAAAAACTTCATAAAAGTGAAGACATGAGCTCACAAGATCATTAAAATGGGGCTTGGGGTTTTACTCGCTAATTTTTGCCAAGTAAAACATTCTTTATACTTTATTAACTAATAGTCAATTTCTTCTCAAATTGCCTTTTTATTATGAGTAAAAATTTTGAATTAACTGTTCTAATAACAGAGCATCTATGCCCTGGATGGAACAGCAGTGACCATTAAAAGGCTATCTTGGAAAGGCACAACTGGCTTTTTGGTATAATGCTCTAGGTAGCACACGTCACCCTCGGAGGCAGCAGGACTTTATTCCAAAAGTTGAAAAATGGTCCTTCTTATAAGGTAGCTTATAAAACACCCAGCCTAGTGCCTACAGCATGGCTCCCAAAGATATTGAAATAATATTGCGGGTTAATTCTTTGGAATAAAATATTATTGTTTAAGTGACTGAGAATGAAAAGTGTAATTTTCTTTCTTAGGAAAAATAAAATATAAGTATATTAAAATAATAGATTTGTTTTAATTTATACTCTACTGAAGGAATGAGATGATGAGAAAAACTTAGAAGGAAACTAATTTCCTTTGATTTTGGCCATTGAGCCCCCTTCCCCCTTCGGCTGCACAATTATTCTGAAGGTGGTTTCTACAGGCAGCACATCCCCAGTCTCAGACCCTCAGATTTTTTGCTTCAAGCCCTTTGACTTCTGTTTCTTCCCGACCCTTCAACCAACCCCAAGTGACTCTTCATTCAACACCTCCAAGAGCTAATGAGTTTCTTTTGTCTAAAATCGTCTAGACAGACACTAGGGGGCAGGGAAAACACTTTTTCCTCCAGTATAATAGATGCTGTATTAACTTACTCCATACAATTCACTCAAAAGAGTTTAAAAGTTGCTAGGGTAAATCCACTTATTTAGATAAAACTCTAGTGCTAGTTGTCCATTCTCTGGTGGTGCCTAAATATTATGACTACTACTTGGCTCCTAATGATTATCATCTCAGTGCTTAAATCTGTCCTTCTGCAAAGCCCCAAAGTACAGGCACACTCCTATTGGGCCCACATGAAAGCAGGAAGCCTGACTACTACATTCCTGTATTTTAGCTGGAATGCAGACTTTGTTTCCACACTTCTGGCAGAGTTTTTCGGCTTCAACATTATTTTAATAGTAATTGCTATTCACAAGGAGAGTGATAAGAATTCCCCTCAGCTCAGTTCCCAGGATAGAAAAGATAACCTCCTACTGTCCAGCAGTCTGAATCTCTCCCCTGAAGATTGCCAGCGGGTCAATGAAAAAATTTGTTCTTGGGAACAGAAATGACTTTTCTGCATCTATGCGTTCTGCTGTGTTTATTAGTGTGTGTTGGTGTGAGTATTTCTCTGTGTTACTATGTGTTAGTGTGTTAGCATGTGTATTAGTATATTAGTGCTGGTGTGTGCATATGTTAGTGTGTTGCTGTGTTACTATGTATTCATTTGTTAGCATATGTTAGAGGATGTGTAATAGTGTTAGTGCTGGCATGTGTGTGTGTTAGTATGTTTTGTGTATTCAAACAAAAGTATGAGTGTTTGGTTGTGCTAGTACATGTGTTGTTGTGTATGTTGGTGTGTGTTGCTGCATATATGTTAGTGAATATGTTGCCATGCATGTTAATGTGTGTGGGTAAGTGTGCATTGTGTGTGTCATGAGGGTCTGTGTGTATGTGCTGCAAAAACAGGGACAAGAATAAGCCATCAAGTAGGAACAGAAAACTTGATGAGCATACTAATCAAGGGGAGCTATGTCTATTTACTGGTTGTTTTGTTCCATGACAATGCTAGCTGAAAGTGCTGGGGCAAAGGAGCTGGAAAGAGAGGAAAAATTGGGAGAGAGCAAGAGCAAGAGTGAAGAGAGAGGGTAAGGACCAGAGAGGAAGGGAGAGAGAAAGAAATCAAAGGAGGCTAGAAGGGTAGTAACACTACCTGAGCTGGTAGAAGCCGCTGGCTTACCCATGGAGCTATTACGGAGAGTGCATGAGAAAAATGATTTAAAGGTCAAGTTCAACCACGTGGGCTGAAATCCATCTCACCTCAGTTCTGTTTTGCTCTCTTTTTGAGGAGCATTAATGATCAGCCTGATGAAGGACAGTGTGTAGGCCAAAATCCTGAAAGCTTCTAAGCTGGTGGTGACTCCCAGGGACTGACAACAGGCCTTCTGTCAACACAGCAGTGGCCCAGAAAGAAGGGAGAGCTGCCCCGGGGTTAAATCTCTCTCTCTCTCTCTCTCTCTCTCTCTCTCTCTCTCTCTCTCTGTATGTGTGTGTGTGTAACAATACAGGGAGAGAGAAGCATAATTTCCCATACAGTGCAAAGTTTTATGGCTGTTGGCAATAGTCCCACCCATTTTCATGCTGAGATTTAACTAAGGCATTTCAATATAATTTGTACTCATAAAGATTTAGTCATATACCTTATCAACATGAAAGCCTGTATTCAAGAGCCTTGCCTTGCAAAACAAAATAAACTAATTACATTTAAAAATTGAGGAGGTTAAAAAAATAAGGAACACATTTGCTGGGGTAAACATTCATTGCAAACATGAAACCATAATTTGGACTAAAGTCACAAGTAGCATAATTAAGAACAACAACAGAAATGCTAAAGGATTTGTGAGAACTAGGGCAAAACAAAACACATCAGAAGGGAGACTCGCTTTCAGCTTCTCCCGTGCTCAGCGCCCACGGCAGTCTCGCCCCTCCCAGCGGTCACTAGCCCGGCTATTAGTCTGTTTCCACACTACTGCATCACAAAACAGCGTGCCCACTTGCCTGGAAAAGATAATATCTCACACACATGGGGCCTGCCTTTGATCTCTGTGGTCGAGCTAGAGGTCAGAGGCCTGCCTTCTCTAGGCCCTACTTCAAATGATTCCTTTCATTTACTGAGAAACCAAACGTTCTAAGGGCAAAGGCAGGGAAAATAAAAGCTGTGATTTAATAGCAATTTATGTGTTTAGCCCATTGCAGTTGGGTTTTATCTTCTTTGGGTCACATCTAATCACCATTCCTCACTGTCCTCCTGTCTCTCCTGCCCCCATGATGTGTTTGCTTTGCAGCCCTCAGACAACTTGGCACTCTAAGCATCCCTCTCCCCCTATGACTTGTCATGCACCATGATATCTTTCTAAAAGGTAGCATTCTGAGACTTAATTCACTGTCTTTTACTGACAGGAAAAAAAGATTGCCGTTAAGTCAGAAGGCACAATTATGGGGTAGACTCTTGTAAAGTTAATGTTTTAAACAGTGGATCTAAATGGCTATTTAAATCTTACATGATTTGTTGAAGGTTCTATTTGTACACAAATGGGGAAAGGATGGAGATGATGGGGTAAATTGGAACCAAAATCGGAGTGGAATTTAGACATGGAAAATATTTTATAATATTTTCTTATTTGTAAATTTAAAATACATTATCAAAGGTGCCACAGATTTTAAAAGTATGAATTTTCCCCTGGCCAGTATGGCTCAGTGGTTGAGCATCGACCTATGAACAAGGAGGTCTCAGTTTGGTTCGGGTCAAGGGCATATGCCCAGGTTGCAGGCTCAATCCCCAGTATGCTGTGTGCAGGAGGCAGTCGATCAATGATTCTCTTTCATCATTGGTGTTTCTATCTTTTTCTCCTTCTCTTTTCCTCTCTGAAATATATATATATATATATATATATATATATATATATATTTCAGAGAGGATATATATATATATATCCTATGTAATAAAAGAGGTAATATGCAAATTAACTCTCATGCCCTCACAAAATGGCTGCCTATGACTAGGCTGGCAGGGGGGTTAGTGAGGGATGACCAAGTGACTGAACATCAGGCTGCTTGGGGCAACCAGGCTAGCAGAGGGGTTAGAGAGGGATGACCTAATGACTTAACGGCAGGCTGTGTGGAGTGACCAGGCCAGCAGGAAGGTTAGTGAGGGATGACCAAACAACTGAACAAGCAGGCTGCATGGGGCAACCAGGCCAGCAGGGGAGTTAGTGAGGGGTGACCAAACAACTGAACAGCAGGCTGAGTGGGGCAACGAGGCTGGCAGGGGCTGGTGCAGTTCGGGGCAACCAATCTGGGGGGGCAATTGGGGGCAATTAGGATGGTAGAGGGGCAGTAAGGGGCAACTAGGCTGATGGGGGTGCCGTCAGGGGTGACCAGGCCAGCAAGGGGGGCAGTTAGGGGCAATCAGGATGGTATGCAGAGGCAGTGAAGAGCAATAAGGCCAGCAAGGGGGGGGGGGGCATTTAGGGGTGACCAAGCAGGCAGGCAGGTGAGCGATTAGAAGCCAGCTGTCCAGAATTGTGAGAGGGATGTCTGACTGCCGGCAATCAGACATCCTCCAAGGGGTCCCGAATTAGAGAGAGTGCAGGCTGGGCTGAGGGGAGCGGCCTCCATGCACAAATTTCATGTACTGGCCCTCTAGAGGCCCATTCCATGAAATTCGTGCATGGGGGGGAGTGGTCCCTCAGCCTCACCTATACCCTCTCCAATCTAGGACCCCTCGAGGGATGTCCAACTGCCTGTTTAGGCCCAATCTCCTAAAAGGGCAGTGAGATATCCCTCTCACAATCCAGGGCTGCTGGCTCCCAACTGCTTTTTCTGCCTGCCTTCCTGATTGCCCCTAACCACTTCTGCCTGCAGCCAAACCACTCCCCTGCCAGCCTGATTGATGCCTAACTGCCAGTACTGATTGCCCCTGACTGCCCTCCCCTGAAGGCCTGGTCACTCTTAACTCCCCTCTCCTGCAGGCCTGGTACCCCCCAATTGTTCTCCCCTGCAGGCCTGGGTCCCCCCCAACTGTCCTTCCTTATAGGCCTGATTGCCCACAACTGCCCTCCTTTGCAGGCCTTGTCCCTCACAACTGCCTTCCCTTGCTGGCCATCTTGTGGCAGCCATTTTGTGTCCACATGGGGACAGCCATTTTTGACCACATGGGAGCAGCCACCTTGTGTGTTGGATTGGTCAATTTGCATATCACTCTTTTATTAGATAGAATATATTTAAAATATAAATTATCACGTAGGATATAATCAATTACTTTGCAGCTACTTTGCAAGGACTTGTGATAATGATGATGCTGTATTTTACTAATAAAATATGGAAGGTTCACATTTACTAAAGGCATCCATGAGTATTGTGTAGGGTGCATAGTCATCTTTATTTTAAATCATCCTCACAATAAGCCTAGATGTCAGATATTGTTTTTCCTCTTTTTTTAAATGACAAGCAATTAATTGGTGAGTTGCAAATAAAAATGGAAACTGGGTTTGATTCCTTTGGGATTGACAATTCCCCTAATGACATTGATTAGAATGGATGCATTTTACTGAAAGAATTTGTAAATACTGTGCTATGCTCTTAAAGAGGAAGGACTGGAGAGCTCATTAAATATGATCACACATATATCATGGATCACCCTGCAGACATTCAGGCAGCCTCTCTGCAGGCTCTGGGGTGAAAGAGCAGTGGAGTGCCATTGTTAGCCGTGTGCCATGGGCTAATGGAACTCCTTAACCTGTTTCTCTATAGTGTGGGTATAAAGAGAGTACCTACTTCATGGGGCTTTTGTGAGAATTAAATGAGATGATCTGTGAAACCTTAGTCTAGTGTTTTCTAAGTTCCAATATACATATATTTATACATGTGTGTGTCACAGACTTATATATATAGTGAGAGAAACAAGACAGACAGACAAACTGACCATTGTGCCACTGCAGTGGGCAGCATTGTTGAATGAAAGTTGGAACTACTGGAGACACAATAGCTGTCCAATATAACAAGACTTTTGCAGTTCAAAAGATAAAGAGGGGGAGTTGGATTGTTGAACATCAGAACAGTTAGCTTCTGGAGCTTTAGAAAAGAACACAGAACTGGACCTCTCTACACAGTACTAACTACACACAAACCTGGAATTCAGTTAATCTGGTCTGAGAAGCTTCATGTATACAGCAGAGGAGCAAAGATACTATGCTAGGGACACTGCCTGGGGCACAGGAAGTCTGTTGAGGACAAAGGACTAGAGCAGTGGTTGGCAAACTCATTAGTCAACAGAGCCAAATATCAGCAGTATGAGTGAAATTTCTTTTGAGAGTCAAATTTTTTAAACTTAAACTTCTTCTAACGCCACTTCTTCAAAATAGACTCGCCCAGGCCATGCTATTTTGTGGAGGAGCCACACTCAAGGGGCCAAAGAACCGCATGTGGCTCAAGAGTCACAGTTTGCTGACCACAGGACTAGAGGATTCTGCTCAATTTTATGTCAATAAAACAGCAGGTGGTGTGGCAGTTAAGAGCCTAGACCTTAGAGCCCTGTAGTCTTGGTTCACATACCAGCCCTGCTTCTCACTAGCTGTGAGGCCTTGAGCAGGTTAATTTCCTCTCTCTATCACCATTTTCCCAGCTGGCACAGCAGATATTGGTGCAAGGGTTCATTGGATGCCATACATCATGATGCACTGCTTGGTATAGAGTCAATACTCAATGGATGTTTGCCATATAGAGATCAGGGGTCAGGCTGGGTGCATTCATCTTAGGGCCAGAGGCTGCTTACCATGTTTATCTAAGCTTTCTCTCATGTCTTTCAGAATCTACTAAAAATTGTATTACCAAGAAAAGATGCTGAATTGGGAGAGGACTACACAAGCTTTCAAGAGTTTTCCTGTGCTTGATCTATTCATTGGGTTCTGAGAAAGGTATATCACTCATTGCACCAACCAGGGTACCATTGGCCTTCTCTGCTCAGACCAGAGTCTCATGAGTAAAACATTTATGATCCAGGAGTAGCCTAACTGCGGGGAGAAGACTCCAGTGGGCTCTATCTGACTGAGAGTATAGTAAGATTACAGATGTTCAAGAAACAGGAGTTGGTTGGGAGCCGAAGGCTATTTTTATGGGCTGGTCATATAAAGGTTTGAAATTTAGAAAGATTTGAAGCATGAATTAGAACTTGAAACTAATATAAAGAGGGAGAACGAGTAGACGCTTCAATCACAAGATGACCACCGAGCATGGGAAACAGAATGCCTCTTGTTAGCATTGTGGACATACAGCAGTGTCCATACTCAATGGACAGATTTGTGATAGGAAAGCCTTTGTGATAATACTGTTCATCGTGTAGCTATTCTCTTCACCCTGCAACGGGTGAATCCTACGTTTGGGAAACCTCCTTGTTGACATCTTAGAGAAGGAGACAACTACACAATTAGCTGAGGTTCCGAAGGAGAGAAGAAACAGCAGCAGAGATGCACACGTTAGGAGCATAAGTTAGTTATTCATTGGGATGAGAGAAGTGAGGTCAGGGAAAGCAGACCCAGGCAAAGCTGTTCCTCTCCAGGGCTCAGAGAAGCCCGAGTTGTGTCTCATGTGTGCATCCCCCAGCTGGGCATGGTGTGCAAAGGGATTAGATCCGTAGCACCTGTGACTGCCTGAGCTCTGGCTGACGGTGGAAGATAAGCCTTTCCAGTAAGGAATTCTCACTTTCAACTTGCTTCAACTGAACCCAATGCCGCTTTTCCTCACCCCTCACTTACCAGTAAGCCCCCTCTCTCATTTGTTTATAAAGGAACTTTCTTGGGATTTCAACCTGAACCCTCTCCTGAGTCACTCACCCTCACTAATCTCCTCACTCACAATAGTTTGAAGTCTGCAAACCTGGAACTCTAGCCCACCTGCTAATCGTTAAAACAATTACATGGTTAGGAGCTCACAAACAAAGCAATTAATAATGCACCCGGGTCACGTTTCCTCCTGGTGCCTTATGCGGGGAGATGAATTATGTCCTTGTCTCACGTAGGAGCTGTGTCTCTGCAACAATGGCACACACACAAAAAAGGGAGTCTTTCTGACTTCTCGCGTCTAGACATTCAAACCCTCACCTGACAACAGACCCTTGCTCCCAGTCTGTCTATCATAATTTACTTTTAAAATTCTGCACCTGTTTTTGTGTTTTTTTGTTGTTGTTGCTCTATTTCATGTAATTAATTTTAGTTCCTTAATTCAATATTTTGCCCACTTATTGAGCCCTTATCATTCCTGCTGCCAGGGTGCTGCAGTAAGTGGACAAGTCCTTGATATCGAGAGCTGATGTCCTCCAGACTCTGTGGTTTGCTGTGTCGGCACTTTGCAAGTCAGTGGAAAGGTTTATGAGGATAAACAGAATGCTTTTTAGTCTCCGTGTTGGAATAGTTTGAATTTTGTGCCATGCTTCAAAACGTATGAAGCATTCTGGTCCTGTCACTGGAGCTAACATTTTGCAACAAGACTTACTCTATCTTCTATTTCTTAGAAGTCCTCAGAATGTTCCATAGCACTGCAAATAGTGTAGCTTCCCTTAAGTGCACTGTGTGTGTGTGTGTGTGTGTGTGTGTGTGTGTGTGTGTTTGGAGGATTTTGTTTGTTTGTTTAGCATTTCTTACAATGAAAGTCATGCTAGCCTAATACATTTAAATGTATACAGCAGTGTCAACATTAAATTCAGAAAAAATGGTTCAGTCCCTCGCTGGGGATGTTTGTGTTTTGTGATGAGTTGCTCTTTCAAATGTTATGAATTTCTGTCTGAGAAAAGGATTGTTAGACTCGTCATGAGCAGATCAGGTTAGCAATCCTTCCTGTAAAATACAAGGCTATTCTAAGCTGTGACTACAGACAAACTATGGATACACTATCTGTTTCCCTTTTTCAATAGCACACATTGAATATAATATTATTTCTCTCCCTGTGTTTCTTTAAGAGTTTTTATTCCAGAAGATATTTACGTGATGCTTAGCTTGGCTGGAACTGGAGACATGGTGTTTAAATCTTTAATATACACTTCTTAAGTTTGCCCATGGCTGACTAATCAACCATCCTGGTTTGCCCAGGACTGAAGGATGACCTGGGATGCAGGACTGTCAGTGCTAAACCTGGAAAATCCCAAGCAAACTTGAATGGTTGGTCTCCCAACCTGCAGTTACAAATGTAATGGTGGTTTAAAGGTCTTTGGTCTTTTGATAAGCCTACCAAAATATTATTTTTTTTCTCATTGCTCTATTAGGCTTAACACAAGAATACTTCTGATAAAGGTAAGGCAAGTATGATCCAAAACTATACAGGAGTCTTTAGGAAACAAGTTAGCATTGTGTAGTGCTTAAAAGCTGACCTTGGAGTCAGAAAAACCTAGATTCAAGTTCCTGGTACTATTGCTTAGACAAGTTAATGAGTCTCTCAAAGCTCTGGGTGCCCCATGAATGAAATGTCCTAGACCTATCTCTGATGGTTCTGAACATCACCTAAGATAATGCATGTAAAGCACAAGGAATAGCTCAGCAACTGATAACTATGTTAGTATTGATCATTATAAGTAGACATAAGGTAATAATATCTGAATTATGCCCAATTCCATTCATTGAAAACTTGACTTGTACTTCTATTATTCAGCAATGCAATGTAACTGATATCCTCATGACAGACTATAAACAGATACATTCTCTATCCTATCTGCATAACTGAGGATAGGATAAATCATATCAGTATGTTTTAATGTAAAATGGGTAGATTTTTTAAATTTTCTTAATTAGAAATAATATGACATTATGGTTCAGAATACAGACTACCTGGGCTTAAAGCCCAACTCTACCACTTACCAGTTGAGAAGTCTTGGGCAAGTTATTGAACCATTTGTGTCTCTATGTCCTCATCTCTAAAACAGTAATAACATCAATGCTTACCTCACCAGGTGATTTGAATACAAACTGAGATAAAACATGAAATTTAGCACATAGTAGGTATTAGCAAGGGTACCTACAATTGTCCTATTGATAATGGTAGTTCAAAATGGTATTTACACAAACCATTGGTTGCTAAGAATATTTAATTCCATAATGATTTTACTGTGGTTAAACTCAGGAAAAAATAAATATTAATGAGAAAAATATAAGAAAAATTCTAATTGATGTAATAAACCAAAACATGCACAATTGAGCACTAAAAATCTATTGCCTACCCCCTATACAGATATACTAATTTAATTTTGAAAACCTAAAGGTATGACTTATTATTCCAATTATTCTATACTTCCAAAATAAGAAAAACATCTTTTAGTTCTAAGGTTATAAGTTAAAGGTATAATATATACTAAGAGCAACGTTGTTTATATTTTTTAATAATACTTTCCTTAAACCAAAGAAAATATAAAATTATTGCTGGAATATTTTAATATAGGAAAACACACACACAAAAAGAAAATAAACTCTACCTCAAATTCCATTAGCCAGAGATTAATCTTTCATATGCACTTTCAGTATTTTTTCCACACACACTATGGCGATATATTTTCCTTAAGAAACTAGACTTACACTATACACATTATTTTGGAAACTATTTTCTCTGAACAATGTACAATGTATCTTTCTCAAGTCATTAAATATTCTACTAGAGACCCAATACACCACCTTGGGGTAAAAGAAAAAAAGAAGAACATTTTCTAAATTCTAATACTCATTGTTGTCCTGAATCTCCTTGACCTAACTGCTCAAAGGAGAATCTGTATTTTAAATAAATACTTCAGGCTTTCCAAGGCCTTCAGAGAGATTGATAATGTTTTATTTCTTAAGCTGGGTGGTGAGTACATGAATTTGGGAATTATTTTTCTTCTTTAAATAATTTTTTATAAAATATACAATTTCTTTAGTGCTCCCCAGGAACCATGCTTTGGGAACCTGTGCAGGCTATATAGAATATCCTTGGATACTTTACGAAGTAGAATCCCATTAGGGGTTAAATGTATCCCCTCAAGAAAGATATGAATGGGACTACATAAAACTAAAAAACTTCTACACAGCAAAATAAATCATCACCAAAACAAAAAGGCAACCAAACAAATAGGAGAAGATATTTCCAAACAATACTTCCAGTAGGGTTCTAATATCCAAAATACATAAAGAACTCATACAGCCGAAATCTGTTTGGCTCAGTGTATAGCGCGTCCGGCCTGCAGACTGGAAGGTCCTGGGTTCTACTCCAGTCAGGGTCACGTACCTTGGTTGCGGTCACATCCACAGTGGGGAGTGTGCAGGAAACAACTAATCGATGTTTCTAGCTCTCTATCTGTCTCCCTCCTCTCTGTAAAAAATCAATAAAATATATATATATTTTTTAAAAAAACCTCATACAACTCAACAACAAAAAATTAAAAATAGTCATAGGACCTGAGCATACACTTTTCCCAAGAAGACATACAAATGACCAACAGAGACAGAAAAAGTTGTTCAATTTCACCAGCTATAAGGGAAATGTAAGTTAAAACCATAGTGAGATAACACCTCAGTTCTGTTGAAATGGCTATTATCAATAACACAAGAAATAAGAAGTGTTAGAGAGGATGTAGAGAAAAGGGAACCCTCATACACTGCTGATAGAAATATAAATTGGTAAAGCCTCTATGGAAACAATATAAAGGTTTCTCAATTAAATTAAGAAGAGAGCTACCATATGACCCAGCAATCCCTGTTGGTATCTACCTGAAAGTTTGAAAACACTTATTCATAATGATATATGTATAAGTATGTTCACTGCAGCATTATTCATAGCAGCCAAGACATGGAAACAACCTAAGTGTCCTTCAACCAATGATTGGATAAAGAAAATCTGATACTTACATATAATGGAGTACTACTCAGCCATATAAAATGATGGATCTCAAGAGTATCATGCTAAGTAAAATTAATCAAACAATAAAGGACAAAAACTATATGAGTACACTCAGAATGTCAAACAGAAAGCAATCAATGAAAAAATAAAACAAACTCATAGATACAGACAACAGTATAGTAATTACCAAAGAGGAAGGGAGTGGTGGGAGAAAAAGAGAGTAAAGGGGGTCAAATATATAGTGATGGACAAAGACTAGATTTTGGGAAATGAGCATACAATGCAATAAAAAGATGATTAATTATAGCATTTTATACCTGAATCTTATGTTATTAACCAATATTATCCCAATTAATTTAAATTTTTTAAAAAGATATATTGAAATCTTTGTGACCTTATTTTCTATAATTTCTATATTTTCTATAATTCATTAAGATGAGGTCATACTGAAATAGGGTGAGTCCCTAATCCAATATGCATGGTGTCATAAAACAATGG
>PVJN01023293.1:5659-28159 GCA_004026805.1 Lasiurus borealis
ACTGAAAGCCATTCTGCCAGAGACAGGCTGGATAAGTATGTCCGATTCTAGATTTCTTTAAGAAATTGGATCATGAAGGAAAGAAATCGGTCTGTGTAACGTGAAGTGGAGGTTAGGTTAGAGAAATACTTATTAGATTTGTATTTTTCAGTTTGGAGAGTTTTGAGCATGTTTATTCTTTGAAATGATTCATAGGGAAGGAAAGGATTAAAAATACAAACATAAGTGAAGTGAAGAGCAAAACTGTATAAAGCACAAGGTGAACGGACCCAGGTGCACATGAAAGGGTATTTCTCCTGAAGAGGTTAGTATAGGTGTTACTGAGGTAACTATGGAGGCAGGAGGAACGGAAATGGAGGCAAATTATAGTTTATGACATCTGTTTTCACCTCGGAATATAAAGCCAAGTTACTTCCTAAAACATAAGAGTTATAAAAATAGACCTGAGGATCTAAAATTAGGCAATAAAAACTTGATAAAGCAGCCAAAAGTGGTGTCTTAGAATGTGAATTTCTCTATTACTATCACTATGTGTAAAGCAAACATTTCTTTAGTTTCTTTGAGTAGCTATATTTTCTTCAAGAAATACGGTTTAATGCGAATATATGTTAACTGGCTCTAATTAATCTAAATAAGCCATTTGTTATTTCTTGTAGAATTCTGTTCTTATATATTTCATATGTTTTGTTTTCTGCAGGTTTAATTTGGGTTTTTTGATTACTTCATCAAAATGACCTATTGGGAGCATTTAAATTATTTAGAGGATAATAAATTCGGTTGATAAATTACATCTACTTTAGTGCCTATATTTCTAGAAACACCTTAAGGTCCTATACAAATATTTTTAATAAAACGAAACTAAATGTTTCTAATGTGAACCACACCGTATTTGTCTGATATTAAAAATTTACAACATCCATTAGGGAAATATGACTGGTTCCCTGCCAGAATACGCTACTCTTAGTTTATAGAGGAAATTTCATAAATGAAAGTTTCACCCTCTGATTCACACTGCTTGACTTGTAAATGGTCTTTTACTTAGCGGTGTAGGTATGAATCATCTATATCAAAGAATTATTACATAGTAGGTGTTTTATACATTCCCATTTCATATAAAAAGTAGCGGTGTGGTAAGAATGTCTTCAGTGAGCCTGCTCCTCCTCTTTTAAGTGTATAATTGTGAGTCACTCAGCAGTGAAACTCTAAGTCTCTGACACATCTTTAATGATACATCTTCAGAGCAGGGCAGCGTGGAAGCCTGGAGAAAGTAATATTTTCAATGAAGTCAATTCTAGGGGAGTCTTCTTTATCCCAATACTTGATTTTAATAATCAGATGATCCTTTAAAGTACAATTTACACATATAAACATATATATGTAGGTAAACATACTTTTAAACTATATAAATTTATATACATAAACATATATAAGTAAAATATACAATTTATACATATAAACATTATACAATATAAATGCATTGTTTGAGATTCTTAATATTTCAATATCAAAATGTTTTCAAACATACAGTATATGAGATTGTATCTTTATATGTGTATATATGTACAGAGACATATATGTGTGTGTATATTTAAGTTTCCTTGAAAAGTATATTCTAGATATATAAATTTTAATGTAAGTGCATAAAGAATTTCATTGTTTTATTATTTAAAACATTAAAATAAATTACACAACTGTGGTCATGCTGGGTAAATCTAAATTAAATATTTTAGTAACTTTTTTTTTTTATGAAACTACTAGAGGCCTGGTGCATGAAATTCATGCGAGAGCAGGCCTTCCTTCCTTGGCTGCTGTCATTGGCTTCCCTCTAGAACCCTGGACCTGGGCTTCCCACTCAATCCTGGCTTTATCTGGAAGGTTGCCCAGAAGGACGCCTGGAAGGACATTCAGTCTAATTAGCATATTACACTTTTATTATTATAGATAAAGAATAACTACATTTCCCCATATTTAATATACTTGCAGTCCCATTTTTAACATAAAAAATGTTTTAGTAGATATTCTATTTGAACCATATATTTGAACCATTCTCTCTTTGGGCCAGTGATTTAAAAAAGCTGATTGCTACTCAGAGTAGCAATATAACTCTTGCATCTCCTTTACCTAAGACAGGCAGATATGAATCAATGAGGATACAGAAATATACTGAAGTTCCCACTTGTGGTAGTTATCATCATGTGAATACTTTTAAGCTAAGGTTATTTTTTATTGTTAGCATTTTCCTTTATTTGTGAATTCATGTCCTTTGGCCTAATTGGGGTATCTAGGTATCATGCATATTATATTATTGACAGGGTGTCTTTATTTCCTGAGCCTCATGTTCATAGATAGAAGGGAATTCAGCTTGAAAACATTCTTGGCAGCTCTTTCTAATTGTCATTTACTTCTCTCCAGGGGAGAAAAATGACTTACCTAATTGATAAGTTTGGGGAAATAAGCAAAACATACCTGGATCAACCCTATTTTTTATAACCAGTAAACTATAGGAAAGAAATTCACATTTACTCTCTTGTCTTGTATTATCTGACACATATCATTTCGTGAGTTCTGATTTGGGGAGGGAAAGAGAATGTTAATTTACCTCTATTAAGTCCACACAATTATGACTATGCCATTTAATGTACAA
The DNA here is from genome assembly GCA_004026805.1 of Lasiurus borealis. Lineage (NCBI taxonomy): Eukaryota > Metazoa > Chordata > Mammalia > Chiroptera > Vespertilionidae > Lasiurus > Lasiurus borealis. The sequence goes on from PVJN01023293.1 coordinate 8,304, forward strand.
TAGATCAGATCAATTACATTGTCTTATCCATATAATATGTGTGTATGACTTTTCCCCCAAAATAAAAACTGTTTACATTCAAAAATTTATTACTATTACCACTTTGAAAAATGTTTCTACTATCCCTCTAATACTGAGTTAGATACATCGCTTGCTTGCAAGAATAATACTGTATTTGAAAATTTGTCCCATATTGTTTTTATTGACTCTTTATTTGGCTTTATCTAACACTAGCTGTGAAACATATTTTGGTACTAATTTTTCTCAGTGACCATTGCAATATCAATATCTAATTATGAATGGACATAACATACTTGTGTGATAAATGCATCAAATAACAAATAATAGAATAAGTTAATTAAAGATGGTTATAGTAAACAAAGACTATACTCATCGTCTACAAAGTACTTTGGTATATGCTATCCTTTTGCATCTTTATAATATCTCTGTACAAAGAGAAAAATGTCTGATATCCCTTTTTGTGCATAAGGATACCCTGCTGTCTAGTTTTAAATGCAAGATACCATGTATTTTAATAAGTATGTATTGTAAATGTATTTAGTTCCCTTTCGAGGTATACAAAGTGCTTAGTGTTTTAGAATAAACACATAAGTGTTGGTGATTCTATAGGTCTGCAGTTAGAGCAAGGATCATTTCAGCACTACTTCCTGGGGAGTCAACTGGAACACTCATGCATCTGTGGTTAGGGGCAGGCTGGCTGGGTGAGGGCTGGTTCAGCGTGACCTCACTTACAATGTGAAAGTTGCCTTAGGCTGCCAGTAAAGCTACTCCAGCTTGCTTGCAAGGCTAGCTTGGACTGGTGTCTTGTGTCTAAGAGTATGAGAATGTTAATTGTAAGGTTTCTTGAACCTTGTCATCGAAATCCTGCAACATCATTGCTGGGACATCCTATTAGTCAAATGGCTGACCACATGTAGGAGAGTGAAGAAACAGACCCCGCCCTTTTTTTTTAAAATATATTTTATTGATTTTTTACAGAGAGGAAGGGAGAGAGATAGAAAGTCAGAAACATCGATGAGAGAGAGACATGGATCAGCCGCCTCCTGCATGCCCAAACAGTGGAGATGTGCCCACAAGCAAGGTACATGCCCCCAACCGAAATTGAACCTGGGACCTTTCAGTCCACAAGACAACGCTCTATCCACTGAGCCAAACCGGTCTCTGCCAGACCCCATTTTTTGAAGAGAGGAGCTGCCAAATCATATAGTAATGGGGGGTGCATATAGAGATAAAAGTCGCATGGCCAATTTTTGCAATATATTATAAAATATCATTTTAAGAGTGTAAATGTAGAGGAGTCTTACAAGATTAAGTGCCTGCCATTGTAATCATCTTACACATCTTACTTCTTTTAGTTTTTATTTGTTTTAATTTGTTCAATTTCAGTTTACATTCAGTATTACTTTACATTAGTTTCAGGTGTGCGACATAGTGGTTAGATAATTATATACTTTACAAAGTGTTCCCCTGATATTTCCAGGACCCAACTGGCACCATGCATAGTTATTACAATATTATTGACCGTATTTCTTCTGTATTTTGTATTCCCAGAACTATTTTGTAACTTCATTTTTTAATTAGAGGAATTCCATGTGGCATGTATTATCCCTGTTTTAGAGTTAAGGATATTGAAATCAAGAAAATTCATGAACATGTTCCAGTGTCTATAGCCAATAACCAATATAACCACTCTTAAAGAACTCAAATTGGCATGGTTTTAGAGACAAAGTTGAGCAATAGAAGGTAAATGAATAAACAGTGTATCTGAAGCAGAGAGAATAGTTTATTTAGGAGGATATTTTTATCAGGTATCTATCAATACACTATTCCAAAACTCAATGCTTAGAACAACTATTTATTTAACTCAAAAATTTGTATATCTGCAGTTTGGGATGGGCTCAGCTGTGTAGTTTTTCTGCCATTCCTGGTGGGGCTCACTCACATTTGTGCAGACAGTTGACATTAATTAAGTGGTTTCGATTGGCTAGCTATTGGCTGAAGACTAGAAAATGGCGGCAAGTAGAGGAGAGGAAAAAAAAACTTTTATTAGAAAACTAGAGGCCCATTGCAGGAAGATTCCTGCAAGAATAGGGCTTCAGGCAGCTGTCTCTGCTACGCCGCATGCTTCTCTCCTATCTCCGCTGCCCTGCCTGCTGCCCTCCTTTCTGCAGTGCTTCGTTTCCTTCTACACTGTCTTCAGTCTTCACCCTGCACTAGGATATGCAAATTAACCATCATATTGGTTAGATTAATTTGCATACTTTCTCCTGATTGGCTGGTGGATGTGGCTGGTGGGCATGAGTTGTGGCATAGCGGAGGTACGGTCAATTTCCATGTTTCTCTTTTCTTAGATAAGATATATTAAAACAATTAAGAAAATTATATTGTGAACCCTGCCAAGATATTGTTGAAAGTATCATTCTTTTATTTCTTTTAATAAGATATGAAGAGAGAGAAGTAGATTGAACGAAATATTTAATTTCATTTAGAGGGAATATACATACAATAGGACAAATTGAACTGGAAGCAACATTTCTTCTTACTTTTAGTCTCAAAAAAAAAAAGATTTTAAAATCTCAAAGTAAAATAAGGCTTGGAGCCAAAGATCTTTTAAGTATGTTTCTGAGACTCTTTTTAAGGTCTGCCATAGACTGGATGTGAGTGTACCCCAGCCCCAAATTCATACACTGAAACCTAATCCCCAATGTGATAGTATTAGGTGCTAGAGCCTTTGAAGGTGATTAGATCATTAGGATGGAGCCCTCATCAATGGGATTGGGGTCTTTACAAAACAGAACCCAGGGAGCCACCTCATGCCATCTGCCACGTGGAGGACACAGTGACAAGATGGCCATCTCTGAACCACAGAGCAGACCCTCATCAGACAGTGAATCTGTTAGCACTTTAGTATTGGACGTCACAGCTTCAGAACGGAGAAATCAATTTCTGTTGTTAATAAACTGCCCAGTCTATTGTCTTTTTTAGCAGCAATCTTAACTAAAACTAGACCTCAGAAATATTCATGGTAAGTGGGTCTCAACTTGAAAAGAATGGATTCCAGTAGTCTTAAGGTCATGGTCCCACAGCTAGCTAACTTCCATTAGAAAATGCCCAAAGTTCAAAGTGACCTTTTTTTTTTTTTTTTAAGCCTCACCTGCGGATATTTTTTCCATTGATTTCTAGAGAGAATGGAAACGAGGAGAAACACAGAGAGAGAAACATTGATGTGAGAGAGAAACATCAACTGGTTGCCTCCCCCAGGAGCCCTGACCAGGTTCAGGGATCAAACCTGCAACCAAGGTACATGCCATTGACCAGAATCAAAACCTGGGACTCTTCATTCCATGGGCCAATGCTCTCTCCACTGAGCAAAACTGGCTAGGGCCGAAGTGAACTTTTTGAAAACAAATGTAAGTATGGCTTTATTTTTGTTTCAGTGATTTAGAGTATCATCCAGTGCTTAGCGATTCTGCAAAGTCTTTAAGAAAATTTACCAGCAAACGGCCATCAGCTTGGACTCAAAGGGACTGAAATTGCTCAGATTTCAAATAGGTCTTTGCACCTTCACATTTCTTGTGAAGGAAACAGGATGGGAAAACTGTTCAGCTGCCAACACAGACTGTTTCTCAGTAGGCAGAGCTCACAGACCAGCATGGTCAGCCAAGATTTGTGGAATACCGTGACCTAGGGAGCTACTTCCAAGAAGCAGTAGATAACCATGGAATGCGGATCCATCCCCAGGGAATAGAACGAGAACTTAATCAAGGAACATTCTCTGTCCCCAGATTAATTGGGTGCGATAACATTTATCTCTCTACATATATGTACTGGTGATGATGTGCTTTCCATTATTTAAATGGAAATCTTTCTTGTGATTATCATGTCCCTCTTATTCCATTGCGTGCAGGGTATGCACATATTTTGTTGTTTTGGATTAGTAAGAGTCACCTCTAAGGGCCATATCTCGACCTGAAGTGGATCATGAGATACTGGACTTTGAGCCCAATGATGTAACTACATATAATACTTTTGACGGGTTGGGGTGAGCCTATTTGTCATTGAAGTGGCATGTGAATATTTAGACCAGAGAGCAGGTTGTGGGATGCTATGAAATGGCTAATTCGTCTTGAACAATTTGTAGAAAATGTAAGTAACATTAGCATAGTTATATGGTTCATCGCTGAGATTTGCTGCCCCCCAGAATTACTGACTTTAAACAGAAGTCATTCATCCGGTAAAGATCTGGGACAGTTCTTTTTCTGTGGTTTTGTTTTCACCCAGTCTGTTGATCTGAATGGTACTCATTTATTTGTGCTCAGTGAACAGTTAGTCTGGGCACTGGCCATTGGCCTGCAGAACCAGAGCAGTTGTGCCATAGGTTTCTCATTACCCATGAGGCAAAGTCAGGCTTTCTTATGTGGCAGATGAGTCTTCAAGCAGCAAGAAGGCAAACAGCATTCAAGTGCATTTCAAGATTCTCCTTGCATTGAATTTTATAAGATCCCATGAGGCAAAGCAAACCAGGTGGCCAAACCTGATCATGGGATGGGGAACATAAACTCTTGTTGGGAGGATCTGCATTATCACACTGGCAAGGAATAGGATTCAGGAAAGAGAATGATTAGCCATTTCATAGCATGGTCCAGGAGCCCCTGGAGAACTCTGACAGCCTGTCACTCAAAGACAAGAGAGTCTTTTGGGAAGTTCAGGTTTCCAGTTGAAATCCAAGTACCCAACTGGAGCAAAAAATATGTGAGGTTGAACTAGTTGGACTAGGTAATAAAGTATGACTTCACTCCTGTCACTTGTCCCCAAAAATGGCACAGTGTCAGTCCTCGATTACCCCCTTAGGGGGAAAGGGTAATGAGGTAGCGAGCATCCAGCTTCCCCAGTTGTTCTGGAGGCGGCCTAAGGGGCTCATTTTCCTCTCATCCCGTGGAGAGTACTAAATCGGGGCTTCCTAGCCTGTGGGGAAGAAAGAGTCTGGGGGAGACAGGCAGATAAGACTCTGAGAGGATACAGGATGGAGTCCAAATTACGTTGTGGAGTTCATTGACAAACCCGCTCAAGAGCTGCTGGAAACGCCCCACCCGTAGATCCCCCCAAATGAGCCATTCACTCTTCTTGCTGTTTTCAAGCAGCAAGAAGGCAAGCACAGGAATACATTCAAGTGCATTTCAAGAATGCACTTGCCTTAACCACAGCCTGTGGCCACCTCTGTGTGCAGTGCAAGCGGGCTTTGGCACACAGCTAGTGGGCACACAGAGAAAGCCTGTAGCATCTGTGGGACAGAACGAGAACACAGACTTGAGGTGTAGCATGGCCCTAGGGCAACGGTTCTCAACCTGTAGGTCGAGACCCCTTTGGGGGTTGAACGACCCTTTCACAGGGGTCTCCTAAGACCATCGGAAAATGCAGATATTTACATCACGATGCATAACAGTAGCAAAATTTCATGGTTGGGGGTCACCACCACATGAGGAACTGTATGCAAGGGTCGAGGCCTTAGGAAGGTTGAGAACCACTGCCTTAGGGGAAGTAAGAGCGACTGTTAACTCGGAGCCCATTGTGTTGAATAAAAACTTAAGAATTTTCTGCCACAGGAAGGAGCAAAAGGGATGGAGGACATGTATCCATAGAAGGCCTGAGAAAGTCTCAGACTCTCTAGCAGTGATGATGGAAGAAGTTTCTCTCTTGAAAGCAGTTAGTTAAGATAGAAAAACAAAATGCTAAGGCTCATAAAAAAAAATCAAGAAAACATGACACCACCAAAGAATCACGATAATCTTCCAGTAACCAGAAAATTTAAACACTTATTTTTCCTGGAAAAGAAGTGTATGTTTAAAATATAGGAAACGTAAGTAATCATATACACAAATTTTCCATTCAATAAAAGCTTTCTTTTTTTTTTATTTGAGGGTATTTACAAAAATGAAAAGAGAATAATTCAGAAAATAAGTATTCCCCCTTATTTCTGGGATGATATTTAATTATATATGAAATTATAAATAGTTAAAATATAAATAATATTTAATTATAAAAAGTGTATATGTTCCCTTTTACAACCATAATCCTTACGGATTCCATAATATGTGCTATGTCACCATTTTTTTAATCGTCATTTTTATTTTCTTTTGGAAACTACAATCATGGGTTTGGGGAATTTTGAGAGGTAATAACGTGTCTCCAGTATCCGGTAATTCTCCCCAGTAAAAATACCGGCCGGAAGAAATGTGGTAGATTCCTGGATATGCAATGGCCCACGAAACACGGAAAGTCTGCCATCGTATTGCATGCCACACCCTGTGAGAGCTAGAGGCATGTGACAAATCATTGCATGAGGCTGAAAACCTTTCCAGACACCAGAACACGAAACTTGAAATTTGAACCATGTGCCAGAAGTTTCTGGACTACTCTGGTGACCATCACAATAAAGTTAACATTTCGTGTTTGGCGATAAAGACGGCATTAATTCTAAGTAACTGAAGCACAGAGTGATGAGGAGAAAACAGTTTAGCTGAATGTTTGGGAAGAATTTGTTCTTTTCAGAAATACATTTTCAGATTTCATGATTTCAAAAGGATATTTTAGTGAAAAGGTTTTCTCCTACCCTGATTGGGTTTCCAATGTTTTGTATAATCTTTCAGAATATATAATTATGGATAGAAGGAAACTTAAATGTGCACATTTACTTTCTCCAGTTTTTGCACAAATTGCAGCGTATATATAATTTGGGGCACCTTGCATTGTTTTCTTTATTCTTCAACTTTAATAAACAAACATTTTGTTCCTATCTTTTACTGATAAATGAATCATTTAATCTTGTTTAAAGGATAACCTTATTTAACTATTTAAATAAATAAGTAAAATATAATTACCTACTCCAATAATATTCTAGGTATAAAATCCATTAATTTTAAAGAGGTTTTTTTTGATGAATACTTGCTTTCTAAATCTGTACTATAAAAGAAAAGACAAAACAAAGAAAGACTCAACGAATAACCATTATATTCCTTATGGCATACATGTGAGTGTACAATTGTAAATAAATTGCTACAAATGGCATTTCTTTTCCACAGACTCTGAGTCTTTGCTTTTAGTGACCAGCACCTAATTGTCCTCTATGTAGGTCGTCCCATACAGCATGATTGTAACCTAGTTACATGAGTGCTGTTTCCCAGCAACCGAGTGTGTTATCAATATTTTTTATATTTTCCAAACAAAAAGGTGAAAACTGAGAGTTATAATTTTATTTTCTTCTATTTTAATCAGAATGGTTAATAATAAACCTATTTAAAGTGACTTGGCACCCGAGGTGGGCCTTGGGGAAGAGGAAAGAAGGAAGGAAGGAAGGAAGGAAGGAAGGAAGGAAGGAAGGAAGGAAGGAAGGAAGGAAGGAAGGAAAGAAGAAAGGGAGAAGGGGAGGGAGGAAAGAAGAAAGGGAGAAAGGGAAGGAGGGAAGAAAAGGATAAGGTAGGGAAGAGAGAGAGAGAGAAAGAGAGAGAGGGAAATGAGAAAAGGGAGGAAGAAAGGAAGGAAGGAAGGAAAGAAGGAAGGAAGGAAGGAAGGAAGGAAGGAAGGAAGGAAGAAAGGAAGGAAGGAAGGAAGAGAGGGAGGAAGGGAGGAAGGGAGGAAGAAAGGAAGAAAAGGACAAGATAAGGAAGAGGAGAAGAGGGAGGGAAGAAGGGGGAGAGAAATGAGAACAGGGAAGAAGAGAGGAAGGAGAGGGGAAGGGAGGGAGGAAAGCAGAGCAGTAAAACACCTGGCAGGTGGTATAAAGAATGAACACGGTGTAGCTGAGGCAGTGCATGTATGTGTGCACGGGGCAGTTGTGCTTAGCAGATTGGCACCTGGCAGCGGAATTTAAATCCAATGACTGAGATCATTACTATTGAAGTTTTCTGAGCAGAGACCTTCAACCACATTAGTGTCTAAGGATCATAAAACAAGGTGGTCTGTGTAGAGAAAGTGACCCAGAATTAGAGAAAGGTCAGGAGCTGTTCACAGTCATTTTGCCTTTAGGTGAGATGTGCGGTGAGAGCTGAAAAAGCCAGCTGCTGGTAATAGCACTCAGATGACCGAATCCAGGAAACGAATGAATGAATGACGACTTCAAGATTTTTAGTCATATTATTTTAATTCTAGAAAACAATGTTTGTTCTTATGAAAGCAAATGGAACAAGTGATACCGTCAACCAAAGGATGTTTTTTTCCACTCTTTCAGCATAATTGACACAAGACAATTTCATGCTCTGAAATATTCAACAGAGCCAGCCAAGGGAATGACTGAGTATATTCAGTGGTGAATTCAGAAAAACCTGGGGTATTTTAACCCCCTCCACCCCGGTAACCTCCTCACTAACTTCCTCCCACAACTCTCCAAACTGAACCTCCAATCCACATCCATGTTGAGCAGTGAGGTCATTAGACACATGGATAACCTGCTTCAGGTTAACTCTTCCTCTAACCAAATCACGGACTCTAGCCCAAGGAAGAAAATTCTAGAGTCTCTATGGACCTGGCTCTCTCTGTAGATGGGATCATCATGTCGATATCTGCGTATCATCTCAGCTAATCTCCATTTCTATGTGTCACTTCCATTGGCGCTCAAGAGAGCAGAGATGTTTTCTGCCTCATGTATGAACTGTGGTTTTTTCAGTGCCAAATTCACACTAGGCACTCTGAAAAGAAGATGCATCTTAAGTTTACATTTTTAAACATGTAACTATCTGTTACCTGGATCTCTGGGTTGATGGCTAATTACAAGGCAGGACTGGAGGTAGGAAGCTGGTGCGAATTAAAGAGCTCCATCCCTCCCTGGGGTAGGAGGTGGGCTCTATTTCTCTTAGTGCAGTGGTTCTCAACCTTCCTAAGGCCACGACCCTTGCATACGGTTCCTCATGTGGTGGTGACCCCCAACCATGAAATTTTGCTACTGTGATGCATCGTGATATAAATATCTGCATTTTCCGGTGGTCTTAGGTGACCCCTGTGAAAGGGTCGTTCGACCCCCAAAGGGGTCGCGACCCACAGGTTGAGAACCACTGTCTTCGTGGTGAGTCTCTTGCTCTGGCAGATGGAGTCCTCGGAGTATGTTACCTGTGTTTTTGTTTGCGGTGTTTCTGTTTCTTTTCTTTTCTTGCAACTGAAGTTCGCAGTACGTATCACAAGGTTCCTGTGTCGAATGTTAGCAATGCGGTGGTCTGAGTGTAATTTTGTTTTTTCTCTCCCAGCTCCGGAGCCCACCCAAGTGCAGTGCAATCCATCAAGGCAGGAAACGCGGCATTGTGGGAGCCAGAGGACTTGGCACTGAGTTCGCTCTCCCTAAACCCGAGCTGATTTTTCTTCACACTCGCAGGCTGGACTGTGGGAGCGTATATAGCAGCACACTCGTCACAGCTTTCCAGATCCGTAGCCGCTCACGGCCTGGCTCTGATTTGAACTTGGAGTTCAGACTTTCACATTTGGGATTAATGAAAAGGCAAAAATATTTGTCAGAAAACCACCGAGAAAGCTAAATTTAATTTCACGACTTCTACCCAAAAGAAAAAAAAAGAAAAAGTGAATTTTCCCAGGCCTTGTGAACTCGGAATTCTCACCCGTGGAGAGCAGAGCAGACGTGGTATTTCCTCCTGATATCCTTCTCGCCTCTTGTCTTTTGGCAGGACTCACCTGGCTTTGAGTTTCCTGGGCGGGAAGGGTAAGGCGGTCAGAGGCTGCGGTTGCTGACCTTCCCTGCAGCCTGGTGGCCGCAGACACTCCCGTCGATGTGGCAGCCTGACTCTCGAGGGCTTACAGGAAAACTGCGCTCCCTCCGGAAGCTGCTGTGAGCCAGCGGCTGTGAACTTGTGGCCCAACCACAGGGAATCGGGAATTTCTGAGCTGCAGCCCAGACTCAACCGGGCCTCACGGAGTGACCTCAGGCAAGTTACTTAACAAGTTTGCTTGTTGCTCATTTTCCATCTGTAAAATGGGGGGGCGGAGGGGGGAGTCTGTGAAAAGGGAGGGGGGGGTAGGTACTCATTAAAGTTAAGCAGTTTAAAATTGCTTCTATTATACTTTGGTTAGTGTTCATAGACATTTATTTGCTTTGTGTTTTGTTTTTTAATAACAATTTTAAAAGCAGAATGAAAATGCAATTTGAATTTCTAAGGGTTGGCATGTGAAAATTGCCATTCGTTTTAAATGAACTGAATGAAGTCACATGTAGATATCTACATGTATGCTTTTTTTTTTGAGCCACACTGTAACACTTATTAGATACTTCCCTGCAAATTATAAAGTGACTTCAATAGGATAGGGCTGTTTTAGTCCTTTTCTCTTCTTACTATGTATATTCCCACAATTTAGAACAGTGTCTACCACATAATAGATGTTCAATGAATATGTGCTGAATAAGTAAATTAACACATGAGTGAGTCAAAGTTAAGCAATGGTTCAAAAATATACGTAAGATAGAGTTCTTGATTTAATATTATATATGAGTTTTTAAATTAAGCAAACACTGCAATCATCAGAAAAAAAAATATAAGGAAGAATTTTTTATTTGCACTTTGGCATGCAATTTAAAGCTACATTGTAATAATCTAAGGAGCCTACGGAATTTAAATTACAACATTGCTGTCCTGTATAATTTCATATCCTAAAAAACCATAAAGTATTTATTGATACCATTTTAATAAATACATGTGCTGATTCAGAGACAAGAAATGATAAAATTACCTGACAAAACATAAAGAAAATATTATTTGTAATAGATATTTTTGAATATGAAAAGAATGGGAAATTTTTGTATAAAAAAGTAGTAAAGTTAAGCATTAACATTGACTTCTGGAATTTTTAATATTTATCAATTTCTATAATATCAGACAGTTGTTTAAAAAGTGAATAATAAGTGGGATAAGGTCTCAAGTTAGAAACTAAAAGAGAAAAAAAAGAAAGCTGAAAGGAAGAGGTCTATAAACATATGAAGAAATAAATATAAACTTTTAGCCTTTATTTTATCATCCTATCTAATAAAAGAGTAATATGCAAATTGAGCATACCTCCACTACACCTACCAGCCACACCCACCAGCCAATCAGAGCGAGTATGCAAAATAACCCAACCAAAATGGCTACGGCCACAGAGAGAGCAGGAGAGAGGCTTGGGTTGCCCCTGGCAATGGAGGAAACTAACCTTTCCACAAAGCCTGGCTGGTCCCAGCTTCCACTTAAGGAAATATAGTTTCAATGGCTGTGTGAGCAGAAGGCTTAGCTCTGTTTCAGGCTACAAAGTTTCAATTATATAAGATAAATAAATCCCAAAGACCAGGGCTTCCACTTGGGTAGCCAGGGTAACTTTTTTCTTCCCCATATCTGGGAAGTTATTTCTTCAAATAGATTTCCTAATCCTTGCTGCTTTTCTTGTCCTCTTGGCAGCCCTATTATACGTATGTTACTTCATTTCATGTTGTACCAAAGCCTCCTTAGGCTTTCCTCCTGCTTTTTAATTTTTTTCTCCAGTTGCTGTTCAGTTTGGGCTTGTTTCTGTACCTGATGTTCTAACTCACTAATTCAGTCCTCTGCTTCTTCTAGTCCACTGTTGAAACTTTCCATGGTGTTTTTTATTGAAGCTATATCACTTTTCATTTCTTTCTGATTCTTGCATAGGTTGTTGATTTTCTCATCCATCTGAGGTCTGAATTTCACGACCATTACTCTGAATTCTTTTTCGGTCATGTTGCATGCTTCAATTTTGCTGATTTCCTTCCTTGGGAACTCCTCATTTTCTTTCCTCTGGGGATTGTGTCATCTCCCCATCCCGACTATCACCAAAGGTTCAAACTTCGAGTTGTGTGGACCTGGGCCATGTGCCATGGGGGCTTCGCACCACCCAAGAGTCACTGAAATGCTCCAACACTAGGACGTGTGGCTGCCATGGGTTGGTGGGAACCAGGCTTACCCAAGGTCAGTGTTACCAGTGCTCAGTGTGGTCTCATGTGTGCACTTAGAATCATGGACCCCACCTGCACTTCACTGTTGCCGTGTGCCAAAAATGAGCCCCCTAGCGTATGCCAGGAATCAGTTTCCTTGTGTCTGCACCAAGAATCCAGTATCAGAGTCTCTGTTGCCTCCTGCGCTTCTCGCTGAGAATCAGGGTCCCGTGTGTGCACATGCACCAAAAACTGGAGTCACTGGCTCTTAGTGTGAATGCGCTGTGAGTCAGGGATGCCAGGCCCACACAGTAAGAAACAAGAGTCAAGTTAGTGGTGCTCAGTGCTGCCTCTTGCCTGGAGAATCTGGGTCCTGGTCACCATGGGGACTGGGTTACACAGTAGCTCTGTGGTGTGCCTGCGCTGTGTAAAACAGACTTCTATCTGAGTTTGCCTAGAATGAAGTCAGATGGTACTGCCACCCTGTGTGGGCTTTGGGTTTGGTCATCTGATTGTGCTGCAGGGAGCAGATTTAAGGCTCAAATTCCCGTAGCAGCGCTGCGGTCCCTGTGCTGGCTCCCGAGCTCAAATACCCAAAGGGGTGCTGTGACCCAAGCGAGGAGCGGGTCTATCTTTGGTCCTGCAGGGATGGGCATAGGCTCATTGACTCACAGGAATCTGCACCAGAAGTCTGGATTCTTGTGGTCTGTTGGTCTGCAGCTGTGGTCTCAGTTCTCTGTCCCCAGTGGCTTCAGGGACCTGGTTTGCATCTGAGAGGCAACTGGGTGGTGCTGAGGCCAGGATCCTAGTCTCAAGCAGCCCTGTTTCTCTGTAGTTCAAATCTGACCAAGGCACCAAGATGCCGCCATGGCCACTGTGATGGCTGTTCCACCTTAATTTATTTTTGAAAAGAACTAGTCACTCTCTGACACTTTTCTCATTCATTATTTTTTTTAAAAAAATTTCCTAGTTATGTATTTTCTACATTCTCCTGTGGTAATATTAATATTTGGACACATAAATAACTTGGAACTTACAATCTCAGCTTTCCATTTCTGACCTTCTTTTTAATATGACTGACCTATGTCTACTTATCAACAGAAGCTCAGAACTAAATATTTCTAGCTCAATCTTGTGGATAGGATATAAGTGGTGTCTTAATATAGTACCATCTCTGATTCTTCCCAAAGCCCAGTGCTATTTTCTACCCAATGGCTTCTTCAATTGACACTGCAGAATTGAGATACAGTGTGCCTAAGGGTTATTTTTGTTCCATTGCCCTTTCCAAATGCTCATATTGGAAAGAAGCTGGTGTCTTTGTGCTGATGTACCAGTAAGTCCCTGGCACAGTCTTAAATCTACCCTAGTGTTTCAAATATTAAATATTATTATATGTTTTTTCATATAAATTATCCACTATATAGACTACGGTTTTGTTCTTGTTGTGTTGTTGTTTGTCTTTTTTTATTTTTATAAAATGCTCTACAGTGACTGTATCTCGAGTCAAGTTGAGAGCAATTTCCAAGAAGGTTCTTAGGAAAACACACATACACACACACACACAAAGCTCTTCAGAAGAACTAATATGAAAACAGTTACAGAAGCTCTGGGAACAAACAGGCTTATAATTTTCCATTGCTCATCGCCTCATGGAGGCTCCAGCCAACAGCCAGCCCCTAACTCACAAGCATGAGTTTTCTGTGGTCACTGCTGGTGAATCAGATTTCTGGAGTATTCTGTTGTTTTTATGACTTCATTGATATTTAGGAAATGGAGGTGTCTTTCAGGCTCTTCTCTTATTTATTAAATACATTATATGGTCTTAGGAAGTTAGGAATTCTTTTGGAGTTTTGTAGAAGAGATATATATCTTTGGTTCCCTAGAATCCATTTCCAAAGCCTGAGAAAGCAGAGGGGAAGGGTGTAACCACTGTCAGGGTGTGTGAGATAGTGTGGTGAATTCGATTTTCTGTTTTCAGAATTTGAAACAATTTTCTGGGGAAAAACATATTTTCAAAATCCTTTGAAGTATCCAAAGAAATTTCCCTTTTAAATTATTAATCCATAAAGGTAAAAGGGTGATGTAGCCAAATCTACATTTTTTCATTTGGATAAACTTTTGATGGCCTCTACTGAGCGATTTTAGTTTCCAAATTTTTGGACTCTCTGTCCAGATGTTATAGTATGGAAATTTACTCTTATAATATATTCTGAGAATAAATTCTTCCAAAGACTTTTCTATCAAGTATTTCTATAAAACTGAATGGCAGTTGTAGCATTGATAAACATTAGAAATGCATATATTTTGCATATGCCAATAGTACAAAGAGGGAAGATCTGTATTGCCTCCAAATTGTACTTCCTTTCTAAAACAAATGTGAACTTCAGATGTGTTTGCTTAAGGGTGTGATGGAACTAATATTCCCCCTTTTGTGGTAAGGATTACTTGAACACTGTCTGTGATTTTTTTTTTTACCTCAAAGGAAGTATTTCTAACTATTGCTTAATATCTAACAGTCATTTAAGCAAAATAAACATTTAATAGTCTTTGCATCATTTTCCATCCAAATAATAATATCAAAGTAGCCAGACTCTGGTTGTAAAAATATAGAAATTGTGGCAGCAGCCAATTAATTCCCAGAAAGTCTTAGTGTTGTAAAAATTTTCCCAATAATAATGCATTGGAAAGTCTCCTGATGGAAACACAAGTCATAGTCAGGCAAATAGGTCAAATAAAGTAAAACTCTCCTCTTATTTCCAAGAAAGTATATAATCTGAAACAGCATTTACAGAAAAAGGATAACAAAAACAACAAAAGTTAATATATATTTAATACACAATAACTATGATATAGGGGCATTATTATATTAATATTTATATCAAGAAATAATTGAATGTCTTAAGATATTTCAGCATTCATTCTTTCTCTGGCCTGAGGTAGGATATAATATGGGACATTAAGACTGTTTTTCAGGTTGTTTCAATGCAGGTTTCCAGTTACTTCCAGAACTGATCTGTGGTTTCTACATGGTCATACCAAGGAAATGGACACTCCCATTGGCAATAGAACCTCCTCCTAATCTTGTACTAAGGAGTTGAATAGACAAAGGTAAAATTTAGGGCTGAGAAACTCAGATTTGTTACACAGGCTTTCAATAAGTACCTTATAAAATTAAATAATACATGGTCTGCCTTTAGAATACTCTGTGAGTGTTAAATTAACTGCATGTCTAGATCTGTATTTTTCAGTGGTTGTATTTCTAGCCCCCAGCAACTGAGAAGCCCTTTGCATATGTGTAGTGATCACTTTTAAAAGAACTTTTCATGAATGACTCCCGACTTGATGACTTCACACTAATATTTGGAACCACAGTCCTTGATAAAACCTTCTGCTAATTTAGTGTGAATGAAATAAATAGCTGGCTTAAGGTTCTGATCAACTGAATCCACATTAACTTCTTTTCCTTTTCATCTCCTCTTCCTCATTCAAGACAAATAGATCATTTGTCTTGAACTGAGATCTCGACTAAGAAAATTTTGGTACAACAGGAGAATAACGCAATACATAATGACTTGGATAAAGATAATTTTAAATAATAACATAAATATCTTCTTTTTTAGAATATTCTCTAGACTAGTTCTATTTATTTTCTAAAGTGAAAAATGTCAAGAGCAGATGAGAATAAAATGTGCCAGGCCTTACTAATTTTTGACTACACACTTTTTTTATGTTACCAGATTACATTGTCAAGAGACTCAATAACTTGAAAGGATAAAACATGAGTCATTCAAGATAAAACCTACACTCTTAGCTACTAGGAAAAACTAGAATCAAGAATTACTATTGTCAAATTTTTCATATATCTATCTTTTAGGCAAATAAAGCATTGCAATGTGCTGTCCCTAAAGAAGATGGCGGTAGCCATTGATTTGATATGATCAATGAAATAAGAGAAGTGACATGCGACTCCATTTGGAAGTAGCCACCATGCATTCACCAAGCTGTCCCCTTCCCCGGTGCTCAAGAGGTTGTGGAAGCACATGTTAAAAAGAATCTTTCACCATCCTGGGGCCTTGAATAACTGATGAGATAAGTCTCTCTGTTAAGGGTCTGCAAGAAATACACTTGGCTTTGTTAACTCACTGAGATCAGGCAATGTTTTTATTATGTCAACATAATGTGTCTCCACCTTCTCTTTCTTCTTTCTCTCCAGCTCTTGGCCATGAAACTGTCATGGATGTCACCACCTGTTATGTGATCACCTATATTCTACAGATAAAGAACACATATCCAGTTACCTACATTGTTACTAGATATTTTTCTCCTATATAATCTTTTATACTATCAAATTATCTCATGTCTGCATAAATACAACAATAAAAACAATAAATCTCTTTTATTCACTTATTAAACATCTTAACGCTAATCAATGAATGTAAACTGTGGGTGGGGATAAGAGTGGGAAGGCAAACTGTTCATACTAGTAGAGTCTAGGCCATACCTCACTCACCCAAAATGCCCTGTTCTCACAATAAGATTGATAATCTGGAGCCAGTGTTTCACTTCATCTTCCTGGTCTGCCAGAGAATTTACAGGATTTTAAAATCCAACCAGCTATAAAATCTTTTAATCTGGATGAGTAATATTTCATTATGCATTGGAACTATTACTTAGTTCCATAAATCCTTTATTGTAAAATCAAACTGTTTACAGTATTTTGGCTTTACTTACAATGTTAATGCATTTTAAGGTTTATTCCAATGATATGTTTTTATTGTTGTATTTATATGAGACAAGATATAGTTTAGGAGAGTATAAAAGTTATATAACATATTTTTCCTACCTAGTCTCTTAATTTGGAATTTGGTTTCTTGCATAAAGGAGAACAAATCTATATGTTATGAGCTCAGTCCACATAAATTTATAATTTTCAGCATATGCAGAGTGCAACAAAAACTTTGACTATCAATTATAGCTTAGAGTTTAAAATTTTATAAAATTGTTTCCACAGCATGGTATACTTTATTCATTTCAAAAATAGGCCTAATGGAATACTGTAAGTTGAGTATCCTCATCTCAAAAGAATAATATAAGCCATAGATTAGTCAACATCCTTTATAATAAAAGGCTAATATGCAAATAGGCTGAACAGCAGAACGACCAGTTGCTATGATGCACACTGACCACCAGGGGGAAGATGCTCAATGCAGGAGCTGCCCCCTGCTGGTCAGTGTGCTCCCACAGGGCTCACAGAAGCCAGGCTCACAGCCGCTGAGCACAGCGGCAGTGGCAGGAGCCTCTACCACCTCCATAGCAGTGCTAAGGGTATCCACACGTTAGACACTACTGGGAGTCACAACCCTCTGTAACATATTTTTGGAATGCAGTTGCAAAAATATTATTGGTTAGTATTCTCAAATATTTTATAAATTAATAAAAATGTGGTGTAATAGACAAAATACACTTTATTTAATGGTAAGTACATTCTTGACAAAAAAAAAAAAAGAACCAGCTACAATCAACTGGCTACAATTTCTAGCTTACGTTAAATCATAAGATGTTTTAAATAGGCAGAAAAATATTCTAACAAGCTTTCTACAGTTTTCCATATTTGAGAGTGAATAATTTTGCTGTCAAAATAAAGAAGACTCAGAGTACTTATGGGCTTAAATGACATTTTAATTTTCAGAAGTTAGGCCCTAATTTTTGGTCCCAGCATTTGTTTTTGCTTATACTTCCTTTTATCATTGTATTTGCCATTTAATTATTAAGTCTTAAAGTGACTTTCCCTTTGCACCCCCCGCCCCACCATTAGATGTAGGAAAGCTGTAACATTGCCTGATGGTTTCCCCTATGTTTGTTTAACCAAGTGTTTGTGAATTCTGTGGCACCGCACACCTGCAAGTTCATGATCGTCTGGTGAAACACTTCAGACGGAAAGGAATTTCTTTTCTGACAACCATCTGAGTGGCCTGGTTCTCTCTCTCTCTCCTCCAAGATACACATGCTACGCTTAAAAATGTAACTGTAAATGTGCTTAAAGGAAATTGTAGCATACCTCACTTTTCATTCCTAATGTTTTGTACTGGAGTAGTAAGCCATGACCAGAATGGGAAGAAGGAAATTCTGGTGAATGTGAATACATGAACCTTGTGAGACATAGTCATGTTGGCTACGACTGGTCAAGGCCACAGAGACCAATGCATGGATGTAAACAATTTTCCAGAGCCCAAGTTTGCAGCTGAGCTATATCCAAAAATCACAATCTCAGTATGACTTTAGCAACTGACAAGCAATCTTGAAAAGTTAATTCCTTTAGTGATTTTTAGACTACATGCTACAAGAACTTGTAGAAGCTTTGTTTTTGTTGTATATTTTAAATTACACCACTACTGCTATAACCCGGCACCCAAAACACTACCAATACATAGAGCAATAACTAGCACACAATCATCAAATTCAACCAAAGCCACCATCACCACCACCTCCAACACCATCACTTCAAAAGTAGCAGAAGCACTACCATTACTATTATCACCTCCGCAACAACATCACATTTACCACCACTACAAGCAATAATAAGAAAACAATTTGATAGAGTTCCCTAAGAACAAGTATGCATTAAGAATGTCATTTCCTTTTTTATTTCTTTCTCTCCTATCATCTCTAAATGTGAGGAATTTAGTCTTTGCTTCATTAGACCATTAAAATTTCCACTAATACTGTAAGACACAAGGAAAGGTATTGAAAAACATTTATTGATGTACTAAACAGAGCTGTTTTTCACTAATATTGCTCTGATTTTTATAGAAAAACTAGTGGCCTGGTGCACGAAATTTGTGCACAGGGAGGAGGAGAAGAGGAGAGATTCCCTCAGCCCAGGATGTACCTTTTCCAAGTGAGGACCCCTTGCAATCTGGGATTGCTGGTGCCTAACTGCTCACCTGCCTGCCTGCATGATTGCCCCTAATCCATCTGCCTGCCTTCCTGATAATCCCTAACCTCTCTGCCTACATGCCTGATTGCCCCTAGCTTCTCTGCCTGCCTGCCTGCCTGATCAGCCCTAACTGCTTTCTCCTGCCGGTCTGATCTCTTCCTCAAGTGTCATCCCCCACTGGTCTGATCTCACCCCCAAGTGCCCTCACCTGCCAGCCTGGTTGCCCCCAATGGCCCTCCCCTGACAACCTGATCTCACCCCCAACTGCTCTTCCCTGCCAGCCTGATCGCCCCTAACTGCCTCTGCCTGCTGGATCACCTCTGACAGCCCTCCTCTCATAGCCTAATCTTGCTCCCAACTGCCCTCCCCTGCTTCTTCTGAACTCGCCCCCAATGGCCCTCTCCTGCCAATCTGATCTTGCCCCCAACTGCCCTTTCTTCCTCAGCCCCACCACCATGGCTTTGTCTGGAAGGAAGTTAAATGTCCAAAAGATGACTGATCAGTTAGCATATTGCCCTTTTATTAGTATAAAAGGATTATAGAGGATAGGATTGCTTAAATGGGGGAGGAAAGCTTTTTCAGCAGGATGAGATGCTCTTGGCAGACAAAAATACATAATTTCTATATGTGGACTGATAGCCAGCGAATGCACTATACTGCCAAACCAGCATTAAAAAATTAAATCACTTTCTTGCATCTTACATCGAACAATTATTGTCTTTAAAACCCTTACTCAGCCCCCACCATAGGTTCTGCCTTTACAGTTCAACCAGATTAGGTTCTGATTGGTTAGATTCTATGCCAGTCAGCATCTTTGGGCCTGATCAGAGAGAGGGGGCTGGTCATCAGCCCCCTTAGAGGCCCTGAGAGAAATAAATTCAGGGCTGCTGGTGAAGCCCAGAGAGAAAGAGAGAAGCAATGGCTGATCAACAGCTACCATGGAGGCTGCAGATTAGACCCTGCCTCTCTCTCCCTGGGCCTCTT
>PVJN01023294.1:0-32459 GCA_004026805.1 Lasiurus borealis
CTGCTCCGGGCAGATATAACTGTCCCCATGAACATGTCTTTATTTCTACTCTGAATTTCACTGACTCTGTTCCCTGAGTGCTGGACACTGAGTTGTGTGTAAGATGATACGCATACCAGCCTGCTCACGTCTGCACTGAGGGGCAAGATCTAGCGTGGGCTCTGGCATTAACAGCTGCTGCTAAAGTGGTTTATTTGTCCGAGTATTCATAGGCCTTTCTTGGCTATGTGTGCCATTAGCATTCCTGTGCTCCAACGAATCCTAGTGATAAAACCATTTCACGGGTCTGCGATCTACTGCATTAGCAACTCCTTTTGCTTCACCTGAGAGCAAAGCTCAGCTGTCGGAAGGAGGTTGTATAGTACCAGCCAGGTCCTAGGGCCTGTGTCTGTCCAGCCCGATCCTGGCCTCCCGGGTCCTCACTCAGACCCATTGCTGTCAGCAGTGCCCCTGGCTTCTTGGTACATTAGGAACCGTCTAGACACTGTTTAGAGATTGTGAGCCTTTGGTCACAATTCCTCAGTGTTTACATGAACTATTTGTTCTTTGCTTAATGTTTCCTTTCTCCTATTATTTAAGACATTTCCAGATGACCTATGAGGGGGAGGGGAAAGAAAAATTGAGTGCATTAGAGTTTTTTTTGTGTGTGTTTTCTTATTTGTTTTTGTGTGCGCGTGTGCTTGCGCGCGCGCGCGTGTGTGTGTGTGTGTGTGTGTTAAATAATGAAATTATACAGTATTCAGGGAATTTTATATATTTCCCTTGGAACTACACTTTACAAACTTTAACAGCCCCACACTCTTTTTCTCAAGAACATCTAGAATTGTGGTAATAAGAATATGAACAAATTGGCAGAGTGGTCTGCAAAATGCAGCTCGCAAGCCACATGAGGCTCATGAGCCACCATTTGCCTCTCTGTTGACTAATGAGTTTGCCGACCACTGACCTAGACTCTCCATTCCAATAATTACAGGCTGTTGTTATTCCTTGTGATTAAGCCCCTATCCCAGTGGTCGGAAAATTCATTAGTCAACAAAGCAGCAAACCGAGGCTCGAGAGCCACAGTTTGCCGACCACTGGTCTAAGACATCATGCTATTTCATTGTTGCTGAACATCCCTTATGTGGAGGAGTATATTAGCCTCACATGTCCAAGGTAAAAAAACATTGGTTGCTGATTAATACTGAATTCCGTGGATCTTTCACTGTGCCTGTGTTCACAATGAGTTGGAAACACCCTAGCTGTACTTCCCAATGCTGCCAACTGTAGTTTCTCAGCAAGTTGCAGGGAAAGTGCTTACAGGCATAATCCTCTAACCATTGAGTCTAATGGAAGATGTGGGCCTCTTTAGCTGCTAAGGACTCAGAGCAGATAAAGAAGACTTGGGTCTGCAGTTCAATGTAGGAAAGCTCTGAGAAGAATTGTCCGATTATGTTCTACTCTCAAAATGAGGGCTTTGTCCTGCCATCACAGGGACAAAGATGTGTCACCTAAGAGTTAAATTAGCAAAGATCTACACAGAATGGAGAAATTGGCTGTCTATGGGGGCAACCCAAGAAATTATTTAAGTAAGGCTGAGATGTTGGGAAAACATCCAATGCTCTAATTGAGGTGATATGAATATAACCTCAAGGAAACAGGGATAAAATATCATAATGGAGAAAATGGACACATAAATTGTCCTTTCTAAACACTGTGTGTCTGAAGAGTAAGTCAACAACAAAAGAGGATGCTCAGCATGGGGTCATTGTTTGGGCACATTTGTCCAGCTCTGCCCAGGGGGTAGAGATTGAATCTGATGAAAGCTCCAGTCACTAGAGATGGCGATTTGGCTGTAGTGCTGGAATGTTATTTTAGTTAGGTTTCACGCGGTCTAGATGAAATAGCCCTCAGGATAAAATTCTGGTTAGTAATCTGGTTCCTGGTATCAAATAATGTAAAAGGGTTACCCTGGGTGTGACCCGGGAGACACCCTTAAGTGGATGAGTATGTTGGCCTGCCTGATTATGCACCAGCCTTTTGGAAATCCTTTGGTAAAAGTTAGCGTCAGTGGATCCAAGAATTCTGTGTGACTGATCATGCATACACCCAGAATTCCAAAGCTAACATGAGGGGAGCAGCCAGCCTCTCAGGGAGGCCTCATAATTCATCATACCAGTATGGCCTAGTTCAATCAGGCCCAATTAAATTCACCAAGAGGGGAGACACCAGATAAAGGCAGAGCCTGGTATCAGAGAAGTAAGGCTGCAGGCCATCGTCTTGATAGTTATATAGTGTTGGGAACTCTGAAACGTTAGGACAGAGACCGAGTAAGTGAAATTGCTATATAGGCATGATTTGTCACCAAGGAACAGTGTCAGAGCACTCAGTATGGCTGACTTCATGGTGGAATGTGAGATTTTGCTGTTAAATATCTATTGTCTCTGTTCAGAAGTCAGATTGACCCTTGAGCCTGAAAAATGTGTGAAACTACAAGAAGAAATTAAAGAGTTAGCAGGTCTATTTTTGTTTCTAGAGACTGAGTGGGGAAAAAAAAGCTTAGGCACAAGAGACTTAACTGGTTCACTTTAAGAAGTTTAGGGCTAGAACTGGCCTAAGGTACAGCCTAATGCATGGGGCTTAAATGATGTCACCAGGACCTGGTTTTTCTTAACTTGTCTCTCAGATAGGGGCCATATTGCCTTGACTGTCAAACAAATCCTCTCCTTCTGAGGTCACAAGATGGTAGCAGCTACTCCACTGTGCATTCTCAATATTGTGAACCCTTCAGAAAATAGAATCTGTTTCATAGAGCCCTTAATGGCTCTTTAATTATAATTGAATAACTTGCTCATTCCCGAACCCATCATTTGGACCAGGAACATGTAAATCTCTTACCAATGACTGAGTCATTTGACCATCCTTGAAGTCTAGGGCAGAATGTCTGCATTAGAAGTAGCTGAGATGATGGCTGTAGAAGCTGGAATCTGCTAAGACATGTGTATCAACTCACCTGTCCAACCAACTCTCTGTGAAAATGAATGGCACAGGGGTGTTGGGCTCACACTGGGCCATCACTGTCCATGGGTGATGCCAGCAAGAGTGACGATGCCCTCCCTCTCCTTTCCTACCACATTATGGCTCAATGATAACTATGACATGTTTTTCATTCGTCATTCAACTTGACAAATATTTATTGAACATCTACCATAAATCTAGAACTGAGAGAGGTTTTAGAGGGGATAATTCAATGTGGAAAGATACAGCACTTTTAATGTTAACAGTTTGAGAGAAACAACCACTTTTTATTTCTAATATAATATGAAGTCAGCTTCCCAAAGACATTGTGCGCGGTCCAAGTTTTGCTTTGTATTTACCCTAAGCGGTAGAATGGTCAGAATGGTTGATGGTAGTGAAGACAAACCATCCACTTTTTGGAAAATAACTTGTATTTTTCAAATATTATTCTCAAATTAGGTAATTAAATTTCTGATAAAATTATTATGTGTAAGATACTGATGTTCAATGACAAAGTAAATCAAGAAGATAGTTATTTTAGGATCAAATTTCCTTTATATTTTAGTCTTCTGTTCATTCATTTTTTTTCTCTTCTGAATTCATTAACTGAAACTTCAGTTTTTAAGATACAGTTAGAAAGCAATTTCTTCAGCATCCATCTCATGTTACTCTCTCATCAATGACTCATGATCACCCTAATAATGATCAATTCGAAACCCCTTTCATCATGATATCCATTTACCTCTCCAGTCCCTTCTCTCACCTCCCAATTTTTCCACATGTACCACACTCCAGCCATACTGAACGATTTACAGTTACCCCAATGCACAACCTCTCTCACTCCTGTGCCTCCGGGTATGCTTTTCCTTCTGTTCACTCTTTTTCTTGCCATCACCCAGCCATCTCTTATTCATCCACTAGATCTCAACTAAGACATCACCTCCTCCATGAAGTCTTTCCAGACACCACCTGCAACACTGGGTTAGGCCCTCCTTCTTTGCTTGATTAGTTAGTACCTTGCACTTTGCCTACCATGATTCTCATTACCCTATGGTATGTATTGCCTGTTTGCCCTTAAATCTTTCTAACAAGGACAAGAGTTTTCAAATTCAATGAAAGCAGGGTGGAGACCTTTGTTTTAATGCCTGCACTTTGAGAATGTAGCTCAAGAAATATTTCTTGGATGAATAAATAAACAATGAGCCTCTTGCTATATGTTGTTTTCTTGCATTTCCTCAGAATTACAACCGCCCCCCTGTGATGGCACTAGCCATCCCCATTGCAGTGAAGTTCCTCCACAGAAGCAACAAGGAACTGTGCAGGAATATGTCCAACTACTTGTCCCTGGCTGCCATCACGAAGGCGGATCTCCTGGCTGATCACACAGAAGTTATAGTGAAGAGCATACTCCAAGGTATGGTGTGGAGGCTGAGCTTGGGGACATGTGTTAGGAGTCTTTTAAAAGGGTTTTCTGTGTGTGGAAAGAGAGACATAGAGTACTGAGAGGTTCCTTAGAGTCTCTGCTTTACCACTAGTTGACTTGTGAATATGGATAAGGTTACTTGGGCTGGCTGTGTCTGTGTCTCTTCAACTGGGCAGATGAATTATTTGGGCTCATTAGATACATTGTAAGCTTCCACTTCTACATTTCTCAGTTTGGAGAACTATTTTCTATGCTTCTACTCACCTTGTCTACTGACTATGGTAAACCTGTCTGTACTGTTCTTGGTGGTAGCTGAAAAACCTCTTCTTGCTTTGGTTTCCAAAAGCAAGAAATGTTAGCTAAAATACACCAGGAAATCTGTAAAGACTTCTTAAATGTCAACATTATTGGGGGTTGATCTCTGTTAAATGCTATCACAAAAACTCAAACCAGGACACCTCTGTTAACTGCTTTACATTTGAATGAAAGAGATCAAGTTTAGTCCATTCAAAATATTGCCTTTGTCTTATGTTTTTTCCTTTGCTTTCAGATCTATCAGAAACCATGTTTGTTTTTAATTTGGGATAAGAGAAGAGTACATGACATTATTTGATATGCACCAAATTGTCCCCAGTGCCCATTAATAAAACTGTGTGAGATCCATGAGTATCTTAGCCTACACGTCCCTTCCTACATGTTCAAATTGAATGTCAATCCCCTGCAAAATGCTTCCAGAGAGTATTTCATAGAGTACCCAAGGGAGTCCTACATGTGCTCTCTCTCTGCGGCGCCCAGCCAGGCTGCAAGCCTCTGCTGCTGTCCTCTCCATGCTTCCTGACGGGTGGTGATGTCACCTCCACCACCCTGAGCCCAGCAAACTCCGTGGCTGCTGCCATCAAGGCCCTAGGAACAGACTCCATTCCGCACTGCCCTGCCTGTCTGTCCTTTTGCGCTGCTCCTCTTCAAGGTCAGGAGGCACCAGTCCTCAGCCCACTAATTCCATGTGGCAGGATCGGGGAGAACAGCCGTCTTTCTCCTCCGTGTCACATTTTGGTGGAGAGGCCCCAGAGCAGGGTTGCTTGGCTCTCAGTGCCCAACTGTGTGACCAAGTCAATAGACTGCTTTGTAGACAGTTCTGTTTTGCCTAAAACTGTTTCTTCTCAGGGCTCCACTATGGACCCAAGAGATGGGCTAGCAAAAATGTCAGTTCTCCAGTTCTCAAAATACCCATCACCCACCAAGGACTGAGGTTCTGTTTATTGTTCCAAACATTCCTGCGAGTTTTTAGGACCCCCATTCTTCCCGCCAGACATCTGACTAGCTACCCCAGTGGTCTGCCAGATGTCCAGATATATCTGAACCCCAGCCACGGCAGTGGAAGTTTATCACCGTCCCTGTACTCCCTCTGAAGATTTGTCATTGGTATTACTAGTCAGTATCATTCTCTTGGCCACGGGATTGAATGCTGATTCACTTTATACATATTAAATTCGCTAAAAGCCCAGAAAAGCAATTGTGTTTTTGTCACCACCTTGGTTATATATTTGGAACAGATTTTATAGGAATTAAAGACATTTATAAACTGCACACATTTTAAGTCCATGATAGTTAGACTTGTAAGTAACTGATATATGGAAAAAAAATAAATGAATTGTCTCTTTGTAGCTGCCAAAAACTTAGGTCATGTATTTGAATGTATTTTTTTTTCCCCCTTTCTTGAAATGCACTTTCAATTCAAAAAAAAAAAAAATCTTTTGAAATGCAAAATACACTTTCCTAATTCACTGCAAGCATTTGAAAAAAACAAATGATTTGGTTTATTTGATCTGCCACAACAAAAAATTATCATAAAATAAATGATAATTTGACCTAAAAAGTTGGGACTACATATTTCAGGCTTTAGATGTTTTTAGGACAGGTATGTCTATAAACTCCACCATCACTCACATGAGCACATCAAATTTTGAACTTCAAAGCGGAAGTGATCTTGCTGTCTGAGTAGTAAGTTCCCTGCTCTGCAAGTTTTTGTTGTATATATACACTGCCAGCAGTCTTAGGGACATCAGAAATAATTCTTTTTTCTTTACTTACTAGTGGCCCAGCACACAAAATTTGGTTCCCTCAGCCTAGTCTGCACACTCTCCAATCAGGAACCCCTAGGGGATATCTGCCTGTTGGTTGGGATTGGGCCTAACCTGCTGCCTGCCTGATTGCCCCTAACCCCTCTGCCTGCCTCCCTGATTGCCCCTAACCCCCCTGTCTGCCTGCCTGATTGCCCCTAACTGCTCTCCCCTGCTGGCTTGATCTTGCCCCCTACTGCCTCTGCCTGCCTGATCGCCCCTAATTGCCCTCCCCTGCTGGCCTGATATCATCCCCAACTGCCTTAAGACCTTAGCCCCCACCTTAGGCTCTGCCTTCACAATTCACCCAGATTAGGTTCTGATTGGTCAGTTTCTATGCCAGTCAGCATCTTCCAACCTATCTCGGGGCCTGATCAGAGAGGTGGGACTGATCAGCAGACCACAGGGGGAGGCTTGGAGAGAAAAAAAGAGGCAAGCGCTGATCAACAGCTGCCATGGAGGATACAGATCAGGCTGCTTCTCTCTCCAGGCCTCTCTCTGGGCCTGTTCCACCACCTCCTCAGCAGTCAGTGCTGGGTTGGTGCACCCACAGTGGCAGCGGTCAGTGCTAGGTCGCCACAGCAACCCAGCACTGACTGCAGGACTGACTTCTGGTATTCAGTTGAGCCTTCGGTCATTAGAGTCTCTGCCTTTTTAGATAGATAGATAGATAGATAGATAGATAGATAGATAGATAGATAGTTTTCTCCCCTTCAGAACTTGCTTTTTGACTTGTATTATCTGAATCCTCATCCTCCTATATTTCTACTTCTACAGAAATTTCTACAGAAAACGTTGAAGTTTACAGTTGCTTCATTTGATGTTACAAAAGTAGAATTATAGAAGTATAAAATCTTAGTTTGGGACATTAATTATGAATTAGCATTTACCCAGGCAATGCTTGAATGCCCACCAAGTGCTCATCCATTCAGTGATAATGACAAAAATTATAATAGCCATAACTACATTGACTAAAACTTATTTCATGCTCTCTTTAAGCCAAATACTATATTAAGAACTTTATATTGATTATATCATTTAATCCCCACAATAATTCCATAACAGGAATCCTATTGCTCTGCTATTTCACCAATTAGTAGTATTTTAAGTACAAGAGACCCAAGGTATAAATGAATTAATGATTATGGTGTCAATGGCAAGAATAATGAAGAATACAAGAGAAAAGAAGAAACAGGAGGAGGAGGAGAAGGAGGAGAAGAGAAAAAAAATAGCAGAAGGAGTAGAAGGAGGAGAACTCCTCATTGGAACATGTGACTGAAAAGTGCATGAGTATATCAGACTTCCCATGTGGCTTGATTCAGAGCTCAGGGGTGGTCTCAAAAGTTATTACTCAGCTCTGCTTACTGTAAAGTGGTTTCACTCTTATGCTCCACATTATGGGCCTCTGCAGCATCCAGCTCTCATCCTCAGGAATACTGATTAAGGAAAAGAAACTCCTTAGCTAGTCTAACTGTCTCTGTTTGAGCTGACATGGGTCACCTACCCATTTACAGCCTTATGTAACTATTAACCTTTATTGCTTTACACTGTCTTTTTTATACATTCACCCCATTGCTTTAGCATGCCAAGGTTTTGGATAATGATTTTTTCATCTCAAAGTATATATAGTTTTTCCAAGGTTCTGTAAATTTTTTGAAAAGAATGACTCTACCTTCATCATAAAACACTAATTTAAAAAAGTCAAGCCTGGTGGTATACCGGTAGTGACTGTCCCTTATACTTGGTTGATATTATTCTATCAGTCATATTTTTTAATTCTATTATACATGTTTGTTACTGATGCTTCCTTATGCTTATAAATCAGTCATGAGAGACTGTCAAATGAGTTTATTTGTTTATCTTTGAAGGCAAATATTTCAAAAGTTCCAAGCCATTTTTGCTACTTTTCATTATTAATGATTATACATATGTAAGTAATAATGTCTACTTTTACATTAAATGTAAACACAAATTTATTCTATTAATTTTGTTTAGATTTTAACTTTAAGTTTTGTATTCTTTGAACCCTCCCAGGGTCAAGGATTATTGTCTTTGATTTGTACTTGATACCTAAGGAGACAGAAAACTGAATATCCCTATATCAAATCAGACAGTTGAATCAATATTTTTAAATCAAGCCACCAAATAAAAGCAAAAACAAAAACTTTCCTAGATAGTGTTATAGGCAAATTAGAAAAAATATATAAGGGATAATTATCTAAACTTTTTTCATATAATTAAAAAGAAGTACATTTCCCAGCTAATTCTATATGGCTAGTACAGCCATGACAATAAAAATATAAGAAGGGAAAATACAGGCTGATCTCAGGACATTGTAAAGTCATAATACAGACAGTCCCTGACTTTACCAGTAAAAGTGGAACACGTTTGGTAAAAACAAAACATTGAACTCTGAACTTTAATCTTTTCCTAGGCTAGCTGTATGCAATACGATACTCTCCTGATGCTGGGCAGTGGCTGTGAACTGCAGCTTCAAGTCAGTCATGAGAACATGAGGGTAAACAACTGATCCTCTACAGCAGCGGCTCTCAACCCTGTGGGTCGCGACCCACAGGTTAAGAACCACTAGCAGGGACACCTAAGACCATCAGAAAACACAGATATTTACATTATGATTCATAACAGTAGAAAAATTACAGTTATGAAGTAGCAACGAAAATAATTTTTTGGTTGGGGATCACCACAATATGAAGAACTGTATTAAAAGGCCGCGGCATTAAAAAAGGTTGAGAACCACTGCTCTACAGGATCTTGTGTTGCCAGGGTTATTTTGGATCTTGTGTTTCGTGTTTTCACATCCCATCATGTCTACAAAACGCCCATTTGTCTCCTGCTTCTACTGAGGAGAGGAAGGCAATTACTCTTGAGATGAAAAAAAATCAACATAATTGACCAACTGTAGGCTAATGGTAGTGTTCTGATTACACTTAAGGAAGGCTAGGCTAAGCTATGCCATTCAGTAGGTTAGGTGTATTAAATGCATTTTTGACTTACAATATTTTCAATTTATGGTGAATTTATCATAACATAAACTCTTTGATGGTCGAAAAGAATATGTAATTAAAATGGTGTAGCGCTGGTGCAAGGACAGGCTAATAGCCTGTGGAATAGTATAAAGAGGCAAGATATGCATCTATGCCTATATGGAAATTTTAGATAGCAGTGGAATCTTTATAATGAATAAGGATAGACTCTTCAATAAATGGTTCTGGGACAACTGTCAATATCACAGCATGCATAGATTAATTTCATGTAGAATAAAGACAAATATAAAAAACAAAAATTTTAAATCTCTCCTTTTGTAAAATGATGCAAAGTCTATTCATGATTTTTTTTTTAAAGTCGTTCAGCAAACTAGCAATAGAAGGAAACATTCTTAGTCTAATAAAGGATATCTACAAAAAAAACTATAACTAAAATTATCCTGAATGCGGAAATATAGAATATTTTCCTTTTAATTAAAAAATAAGATAAGGATGTCACTTGGGTAGTGAATTTGTTTTCTGCTTACGTCATATCAGAGGTAATTTCATATTTTGTAGCAGCAGAGCCTTTTCAGCATGGGAGAGTTTTTTCCTATGGTCCTGAGTAATTCTCCAAACTGGTTCATTGTCACGTGAAAATGCTAGGTGGAACCTGCCCGGTAAAGGATTACAAAAGCATAACTAATGCTTATCTTTCACCCGAGATGAGAATATGATCGGAAACCCCTAAAATTAGGGTCTCTCTTCTCTAAGGGATTATGTGAGGGCTTTTGATTGGAACTCTGTGATGCAATGCACACTTCTGGTATCAAAACTAAAGCAGTGATTTTTTTTTTCATTTTTGAATGCGTGGTCATAATAAGGAAACACTATGTCTCTCTGTCCATATGCCTTTTACATGGTCCGCTGGCACAAGCAACAAGATGACCTCAAATGATTTTGAGACTTAAGTAGAAAGTCTTTGGAATGAAAATGTA
Organism: Lasiurus borealis; assembly: GCA_004026805.1. Taxonomy (NCBI): domain Eukaryota; kingdom Metazoa; phylum Chordata; class Mammalia; order Chiroptera; family Vespertilionidae; genus Lasiurus; species Lasiurus borealis. Next base: position 10,523 of record PVJN01023294.1, read on the forward strand.
ATATTGTCTCAGCAGGAGTCCAAATTCCTTTGTTATTGGCAATAGACTTAAAAAAAAAACCTGTCTAGTTAATTATGATGAATTCACTTCATTTCTTTCTCTGTGTCAGAGAAAATCCAAAGCACTGATTAGTGAACTGTCTCAGAAGAAATGGAGATAGCAAATTGACCCCCCTGCCATTTTTAATGGCAATAACAACATGTACCACCCAGGGTAGATGTGAGCTTACATAGATAAAGCAGATATATTTTTGGACAATGCCATTCCTTAGTTCATCATGGTTACCATGATTCCTCTTAATATCATCATCCTTGTTGTCATCATTAATAATCATATGCCATGTGCCAGGCTACCACTAAAGGCAGAGCTGTATCCATTTGTGGAGTTTAATAATCCCTAGGAGACACTTAGCCATTAAAAATTCACGATACAATTACTCTTAAAATAAAAGGTTTTAAGTTCACCCACCATATTACAGATTGTTGGGAAATAATTTATTAATCAAATATTCTAGGAAATGGATGACCAACCAATCTTATTAAGAATATTCAACCAGAATATTTACTAAAAAGGGAAATATTAAATATAATGTTGTAAAAAGCCAACCTAAATGTGGATTAGTAAATAGAGACACCTTTTGAAACAGAAAAGGATCTGAGTTGTTAACCAAATCTTGGATCAGTGCTAGCCAGAGTTTGCACCTATTCGACTCCACCAGCAGATGGTGCTGTGAAGTAGAATAAGGCCTGGCAGAGATGAGCACCAAGGTTCTGAGCTCAGAATGAGTTACCCACAATGCAAAGGAATCTTTATGTTATTAGTTTGTATTGTTGATTGTTTACTTATTTTCTATCTAATCCTCTGGGAATGACCTGGGAAAACTTTTTTAAAGATAATTCTTTTATTTCAAATATTATTTTATGGTTAAGGAAGCACTTTTAGATACATTATCTGTTTTTATGTCATTTTCATAATAAACCTTCAGCAAGGTAGGCAAGTCCTGGTATCCCTAATTTCTTGGCTAATTTGAGATTCATAAAGATTAGTTGGCAGGCTTGACTTCTTATAATTAGGAGGTAATGCTGGCAAGTTTTGAATACTGGATTTCTAACCAGAAGCCCAGCAAGCTTTCTTCCACACTTCTGATTTATAAAACTAAATGCAAGTGTCAGCAATTTGAGTTTTCAAGTTCACCGAATATAGAACATTTATATTAACATATACATTACTTTGACCAAGATTATTAACATCACAAGTACTACTTCTTAAGTGGCTAAAAGATAGTTGTAGAAACATTTCACCTTAGTAAGCTTTTCAAAGAAGAGCTTTATAATATAAAATTTTGGTAAAATAAAACTCAGTTATAATTTTTTTTTGTTTGCAAATCTAATTCTTTGTTAAAGTGAAATTAATTAATTTTTTAATTACTAAGATCTAAAATTCTTAGTAATCAAATCTTCTGAGTATATTTTAAAGGAACTAGTACTTCATTATAAACTAATCCTATATAATAAAAGCCTAATATGCTAAGTGTCCAGTTGTGCATTCAACCAATCAAAGCATAATATGCTAATGATATGCTAAGGCCACTCAACTGCTGACAATGACGTGCACTGACCACCAGAAGGCAGATGCTTCGACTGGTAGGTTAGCTTACTGCTGAGGTCCAGCTGATCAAGACTGAGCGAGATGGGTTGGACATGCCCTGGAGCCCTCCCACAGTCCCTCCCCAGCTGGCCAACCTCCCATGTTCCTCCCCTGCCCTGATCATGCACCGGTGGGGTCCTTTGGTCTGGCCTGCCTCCTCACAATCTGGAACCCATAGAAGGATATCTGAGAGTTGGTTTCAGCTCAATTCCACAGGCCAGGCTGAGGGACCAAACTGGTGCATGCACTGGACCTCTAATCTATCTATATAAAAGCCTAAGGAATCATCGCAACTGAACAGATGACCAAACAGGCTGAGTGGGCAGCCAGGCTGGCAGAGGGGTTAATGAGGCATGACCAAATGAAGGAGCAGCAGGCTGCATGGGGCAACCATGCCAGCAGGAGGGCAGTTGGGGGGGAACCATCCCAGCGGGGGGGGGAGGGGGGGCAGTAAGGGGCAATCAAGTTGGCAAGCAAGGGAAGTTGGACATCCCCTGAGGGGTCTCAGATTGGAGAGAGTACAGGCTGGGCTGAGAGGACTGCCCCCATGCACAAGTTTCATGCACTGGGCCTCTAGTCCTATCTAATAAAAGAGTAATATGCAAATTGACCGTACATCCACCATACTCACAAGCCACGCCCACCAGCCATGCCTACCAGCCAATTAGAACAAGTATGCAAATTAACCAACCAAGGTGGCTACGGCCACAGAGAGAGCAGGAGCCAGGCTTGGGTTGCCCCTGGCAATGGAGGAAGCCAAGCTTTCCACACACCCTGGCTGGCCAGGCCTCTGCTTAAGGCAACAAAGTTTCAATGGCTGTGTAGGCAGAAGGCTTGGCTCTGCTCCATGCTACAAAGTTTCAATTGTAAAAGATAAATAAATCCCAGATACCAGGGCCTCCACTTGGGTCACTGGGGGGCGTGGCTTGCCTGCAAACCACCACAAGCCGCTCACCCAGGCAACTCCATGCCCTAAGGGAACACCCACCCTGATCCAGGACACCCTTCAGGGCAAACCAACTGGCCGCCACCCATGTACCAGGCCTCTATCCTATCTAATAAAGAGTAATATTCAGATTGACCATCACTCCAACACACAAGATGACTGCCCCCATGTGGTGACAAGATTCTGCTCTCATGTGGACACAGATGCCCACCACAAGATGACCAGCAGGGAAAGGCAGTGGAGAGGGACCAGGCCTGCAAGGGAGAGCAGTTGGGGGTGATGAAGCCTGCAGGGGAGGGCAGTTAAGAGCAAACAGGCTGGCAGGGGAGCAATTAGGCATCAATCAGTCTGGCAGGGGAGTGGTTATGGGTGATCAGGCTGGCAGGCAGAAACAGTTAGAGGCAATCAGGAGGGCAGGCAGGTGAGCAGATCCTACCTGGATTGGGCCTAAACAGGCAGTCAGACATCCCTTGAGGGGTCCCAGATTGGAGAGGGAGCATGCTGGGCTGAAAGATACTCCCCCTCCCCTGCCCCATGCATGAATTTTGTATACTAGGCCTTTAGTTTATAATATAATAGACAAGGAAGATATAGCAATTCTGTTTTATTCATATATTATCACTGCAAAAATGTTGGTCAACTGACATACATATGTATCTGCTCGAGTGACAAAATGACAAACTGTCATAATTTGATTGGAGCTGAAGGGTTTATTGGGACATGGAACTTGCAGTACTAAAGCCATGACAATCCTAGGCAAACAGGACTGTTGGTCACCCTACTACACACATAGTATATTTTATTCTTCACACATATATAATGTATATTTTTCTTCCTAATAACTTGGATCATCTTGCACAATTATTTTACTATGCCATAATATGACAATACCCATAGCAACCATTTTGATGAATCAATGTGCTAAACTAAGCCAGCATACTAATATTTTTTAGCTATTTTGTCTCAGTTTTACACATTTCTTGCTGTCACCATGTATTCTTAAATTAAGTGCTATTAGTAAAAAACAAACAACAACAACAAAAAGTCAGCCAACCAACTTTCTGAGAATTTGTAAAATGCATTTTCTAAGTGAAGTCTATAGTTTAAAATTTGTTTAAATTATAGTTGACATACAATATGATATTAGTTTCAGGTATACAACATAGTAATTAGACATTTATATACCTTATGAAGAGATGACATTAAGTCTAGTACCCATGTGGGACCATACTTACTGATTAAAATACTATTGAGTATATTCCTTATGCTATACATTATATCCCTGTGACTAATTTTCTAACTGGCAGTTCAAAAGGCTTTTTAATACCTTTCACTTTTCTTGTTCATTCCTCTAACCCCACTCCCACCCCCACTCCTGGCAACCATCAGTTTGTTTCTGTGTTGTTGTTTCTCACTGTTATTTTGTTTTGTTTTTTTAAATTCCACATATAAATGAAATCATATGATATTTGCCTCTTTGTCTCATATTTCACTTACACAATATCCTCTACATCCATCCATGTTGTTGCAAATAGCAAAACTTTGCTTCTTTTTTATAGCCAAGTAATATTCCATTTTAAATATATGACACATCTTTTGATCCATTTGTCTCTCAATGGACACCTGGGTGGTTTCCAAATCTTGGCCTCTGTAAATAATACGGCAATGATCATAGCAGGCCTGTGAGCATTTTGAGAAAATAAAGTACATGGTCTTTTTAATTTAAAAATGATTGCTCTCCAGGATAATGATTAGATTTAGGTGGTCAACCAAGAGTGGACTAAAGACATTAGAAGTTCGTTTTTCTCTCGTGTGAAAGAAGTTCAGGAACAGGGAGCTCGGGCTGGAGAGGAGACTTTACATCATTGGAGAGCCAGGTTTCTTCTCCATGGTTACATGGCACTTCATGCTCTAGGATGGTTGCTGAGATTCCAGCCATCATTGCCACATTCCACTCAGTGAGAGGAGGAAGGGAAAGAGAATTCCATTCAATATTTCAGTGTCAGCCAGAACGTAGTCATATGGCCACATCTAGCTGCAATGTGCCATTAAAACCAGGATTCTATTACTTAGGTAAAGAGGGGGAAATGGATGTCAGGGACTAATTAGAAATCTCTGGAACAACTATCCAGACTTACTAACGTAGCAAATGAAATTTCTACTTTTGTAACCCCAAAATTATTTTCCTCGATTTATTTCTTTTCTCTGCCACCCACATGTGATTCCTGTAAAAAAACAAAAAAATGTTAAGTTCACTTACATTGGACCTGTCAGCATATGTGTTTGCATATATCTTGGCCTGCATCATCTAGGGTCTCTTACACAACCATAATTCACATTGAAATGTGGGAAGGAATTGAAAGCATTCCTAACTCTCTGCTTAAGCCTGGGTCCAATATTTCTTCTTCCAGCTAAGCGTTCAAATCATATAGACAATGGCTAAACAGGGGTTTGCATAGTGTGCCTTCAACCTTGAATTATCGCCATGGTCTGAGACTGGCCTATGAGCTCATAACTGCAATTTCCTTTGAGAGCCATCAGCCTGGTTTTGTGTCTCACAGGTAGAATGAGCATCCTCAAAGATTCACCGTCCCATGAGCATCCTCAAAGATTCCAACATTCATGGAATCTTACTGCTAAAAGGTATCAAGAGTCCAACTCCCTCCTTCTACTGAGAAGACTCAGAGGAGTTCAGTAACTTGCCTGACAAACCAAGCTATTTGGTTACAAAATGTACTGGAATAATTCCCCCAGGCCCAACGCTTACATTGTCATGAATAGGATGTGGCCTGTGGCTGTGCAGGCCCTATCTTTCGGTGGTCACATCATCACTGTGGTTCCACCAGATTCCCACTGACATGCAGAAGCAGCTTTGTGGTGCTCTGGTGTGGTGGCAAGTCACCTCCCCATTGGCTGGGTAAAGGAGCTTGACTGTCCCATCCTTGTGGGTAGTAAGAGAATGGAATGTGCTTTAAGGGCCAGAGTCATTGTTTCTTCTCAAGAGTTTTAGATCTCCCAAATAACAGTCCTAAGAATCTCTTTCTGATCATTCTTTTTTTTTTTCATGTGACACAGGTCAGAAAGATGATACACTCATAGAATCATCCAATTGGAAGGGACCTAGAGATCATTACTTTCACAATTTCTTGATTTCTCAATTGCAAAAAACTTAACCCAGAGAGATGGATTGAATTAGCCAAGATCATATTTCTTCCTTATGATATCCTGAAAGCCAAGCCTTAAAATACCATAGTGTGTTTCTAATAATATGAACTCTTAACTATTTGCATAGCACACTAGTATGTGAAAACTAATGGCCCACTTTAGATGAAAGATGAAAAGTGTGGAGTTCCTGCCAAACCCCTCAAATGTATAATTACAATGACCTGGGGCTAGGTTTATAAAATATTTTATTTACAAAAATAGTCTTAATAAAATTAATACAAAACCATTTCACAATATAACTTAGATAGCTATCTTCTCCAAAAAAAAGTGACATTCGATTATAACACATAAACTACATTTGTATTTGTTAAGTCACATTGTAGTATAAATACGTTTCCTCATCCTTTTTTTTCTTTCTTCTTCTTCTTCTTCATAATAAGGTACATGCCAATAACAATGAACCATCGACCACAAACGTTATTATTTCATTATCCTTCCAATGTAAAAAAGTCATCTCTGGCCAAAACAAAATGAACCAAAAAAGAAAAAAAAAAGTAAAAACAATTGTCCTTCTGTTCAACAACACAGTCCTTTTCAATTATTTGAGTTTCTCTGACAAAGACACAACAGTAAATTGAAAGCACCGTGGCCCAGAGTCTGGTAACCATATCCCCCAAAAAGCTTTCTCCTCCTCCGATGTCTTTGCTCCACTGTTTACTCGGTAATTGGCCAAGATAAATAAAGATGGATCTCAGCTCCCTCCTCCTTCGTGAGTCTCTGAGTGTTCTGAATAGGCACTGCGGGTTTTGTGTGTGTGTGTGTGTGTGTGTGTGTGTGTGTGTGTGTGTATGTGTTTTTAGACCTTCCCAAACTGGGCATAGGTTTAAAGGACAAGTTTCTTTCTTTGGCTTCAAGTAGAGTTTCCCAACGCCTAGGAGACATACTGAGCCCCTCCATGGGGCTGGATCTCCGTGACTCCCCACCCGACGACATTTCCCCTGATGTGACAGGACTCCGCTCCTCCTGTCTCCCTTATCTCTGCGTCGCTGAGCACGCGGTCCCAGACATTGAAACCCGTGAGTCTCCCAGAAAAGGCCAAGCTGTCGTCGAAGCCACCGCCCGCACAACAGCCGTTCTTCTCCTGGCCAAGCTGCAGCATCCCTCCCTCGGGAACGACGTGCCCGGTGGCCAGTCCCACGGCCGCTGCCACCTGTTCGCCGTTGACCCACAAGGACGCGTCCCCTGTCTCCGAGGTCCAGGTGCCACACAGGTGGGTCCACTTCCCCGGGGGAAGCAGGGCATCCGCCGCCAGCCTGTTCTCCTCGCCACCCACCACCAGCACCACCGACTGAGAACCGAGGTACAGCTGGATCTCATATGGACTCCGCTTCGTGCCGTAGGAGAACAGGATGGTTTTGTTTAACACATCCGTGGCCTTGACCCAAATGCAGGCACTGAAAGACTCGAGCCTCACTGGTGTCGCCGGATGCACGCTGCCAAAAATCTTCTTGGAGCGCATGGGGAATAGAATCGCTGTTTCACAGCCTAGAGTGGCAAGAAAATAAGAAGAAAATGAACATATATATACACATACATATACATACATACACACACACACACACACACACACACACACACACACACAAAGTCATTGAGAAATGATTCTGGCATTTAGGTATTTTAGCCTGGGCATTTTAATGACTGCAACTGAAAAATCAGATGCAGTATCGCCACAGGACGTGAGGGGGTCTCAAGTGTATTCTCTGTAGAGCAAAGAAAACAGAAAGAAGAGGAGCCAATTGTCTCATCCAGGGAGGCATCTCAATGGAGGGAGGAGAAGGCATGCAGAGGAGCCAAATTGTCCAACCCCCACAGAATAATGAAAATCATGCTTTAGCAACTACTTCCCCTCCCAATTAGCTTTCTTTGTTACCACGTAAAAAATAAAATAAAAAATGTTGAGTCACTATGCATTAACTTCAAACAGTGACACCATAATTTCCAAGAACTCCGAGCCAAACTCATTTCCCTCTCCTTCACTGGTGCTCCGGGCTCCCAGAACAAAGCCTGTGTAATTCAGTGGAGCTAGCGCAGCCCATGGAGCCCTTGTTAACAGGCATTTTTAAACAAAAACTTTAGGACCGGCATGCTGTGGCTGAATACGTTTTAATATACCCGTGTTCTCAGATATGCGTAAACTTTGCAGAGTTTGTAGAAAACTGTCTTTGAAAGGTAAAAACGAATAATGATGATGATGAACTTTCATTGGATGCTCACTAGGTTCCAGATATCGTCCTTAACATCTGATAAATCGTTTTAGTTCTCATATCAGCGCCAGAAGTAGTCAATATTCCCATTTGGCCAAAACCGGTTTGGCTCAGTGGATAGAGCATCGGCCTGGGGACTGAAAGGTCCCAGGTTCGATTCCGGTCAAGGGCATGTATCTTGGTGTGATAAGAAAATAAGAAGAAAATGAATATATATATATATTCCCAATAGGGGGCATGCAGGAGGCGGCTAATGGATGTCTCTCTCTCTCATCAATGTTTCTAATCTTCTATTTCTCTCCCTTCCTCTCTGTAAAAAAGTCAATAAAATATATTTTTTAAAAATATTCCCATTTGACAGATGGGAAAACTGAGTCAAAGAGTGCTAAGTAACTGAGCTATGTGTGCATAGATGATGAGTGGTAAAGCTGGGGTTTGGACCTGGGCACTCTGGCTGCAGAGGCCACAACCTTGACTTTGCACACTGCATTGCCTTTTAATGGTGCAAGAAACCCTGGGTTTGGCCAGAACAGCTGGAATTCAGTTTGTTGTACCTCTAGTAAGCGGTGCAACTTTTGATGACCTTCCTAATCCCTCCAAGCTTTACTGGTTTCTATAAAAGGCTCTCCCTTCCCCCACTACCTCCAATATTCTGCAAGTCAGCAACCATGTAGAGCTCAGAGAGAGCTGGGTAGCCCAAGGATATGCTTGAAAGTTCTGACTTTGTCCTTACACCTGTAAGCACAGTTTAAGCCATCATAGAGCACTTTAAGGAAGAGTGGATTCTCCCAAGGGGATTGGTGGAGAACATATGTCTGCTAAGGAGCACTTAGAAGGAGACTTTCAAACTGAGTGGTTGGGAAATCCCTCCTCTGTCCCTCTCCCTTCTCTGTCCCTCTCCAGGTCACATGTCCAATAAGGGAGCTGGGAAGCTCTGTGCTCAAACCTTGAACAGGTGAGCCCTGCTTTGGGCTAACCTCATGTATGTCTGCAAGAACAGTATGAGAGCTAAATTAGGACGAAGAATTCCCTTAGTAACAACGTAAAAAAAAATATTTGCCATAAAATAGCTTTGAAAAATAAACCCCCAGAGCATTTAAAGACTAACTGGAAACAGAACCAGCAAACTAAAGGCCCATGCAAAGTGTGGTCAGCTAAGGCAAATGCCTGCAAGTGGCTGAGGGCGAGGCTCTGTCCTAAGAAAATCAAAGATGTCGATAGAGAAAATACTGAGATACGAAAAATTCCTGGAAAAGTAACTACAATATTAAAGCACAAAATTGGTCCTGTCGCATTAACTTTTTCACTGAATAATTTGAATTTTTGAAGATTTTTTTAATGAGGCATTGATTCTTTATTCCAATGAAATCGGTAGGTGCCTTTTTTTTTTTTCCCCTAGCTGTGTTAAATAAATCAAACAAAGTTCACGGAACAAGAGATCACGTTATGCCTGGGCATTTGAGATGGTCCCTGTAATGTTTCAGAAAAGGGGTATTCAAGAAGGTGCCCACTGTCAGCTAATTAACTGATTTCCTGTTTAACTGAGCTCAGGCAGTGGGGCTGCATGCCACAGCCTTCCTCCACAGGCCCTGCCTCCCCTGCCGGCTGCCCTGGCTGTTGGAGTTCATGGAGTGGAACTGCAGGCTGGCAGTTTTTTTTTCTTTTTTCTTTTTCCTGATTTCTTTTGGGAACCAGTGATTGAGGCTCTTGATATCTCTTTAAAATGTCAGAAACTCTCTCATGAAAATGGCTTTTAACTAATAGGGTTTCCTGATTATGTTATCAAAGACCCCACAAAATTAAAACCAGGTTCTTCGGAGGCCAGCGGAATGATTAGGAATCCCTTAGAAGCCAAGCTGGCGGGGAACCAATGGAGGGGAAAAAAATCAAAGCATGTGGATAAATCTATTACTGGGTTTAATAAAAAATTAACATTTTAGAAGTCAGAAATACATCCCTCCTCTGCTCCGAACTAAAATGCAGAGGTGAAGGTGAAAATTAGCATAATTCTTCAGGTTTTTTTTTCAGGGGCATGACATGTACAATGGCCTTGCAAGGTTTGCAAAAGACAAGGAATTTCATTCATTTAAAGCAGCCACAGAAAGATGATTTGTCTTCTTGTCACTTACATTGAGGATCCATTGTATATTTGATAGGATGCTTTCCTTTCCCCCTCTAAAGCCCTTCTTAATATTTAAGAAAATATGTTCTGCGCTGATAATCCTCAAATAATTAGGGAAGACGGATAATCTGGTATGGTCTCCGTGATTTTAAGTGGACAACTCCATCCAGTAAGAGTTGTTCGGTTGCAAGTTTCGGGAAGGATGGCATTGTTTGTAATTGTTTTCAGCTCCCAAGTTTCCCAGGAAAAATGAGATTATGGTCTCTTACCCAGAACTCTGGTTTTCTGATACAGCCCACAAGTGATACCCCACCATTTCCTAGAAATGTTGACTTATAAAAGGAGTGTTACCTAGCTCCAAATCTTCTCTTTACTTCTTTCAGCCACCTTTAAAGTCTGTTATTTCGGGCTCATGTGCATTTGGAGGATCATCCAGTATCACAGGGGACTTTAGCAAATTGTATCTGGTTGGAACTACCTCTCTCCTGTTTGCCTCCGACTCCTCCTCTCCCTCTCTCTCTCCTCCTCCCCCCCCCCCCAAAAAAATCCCTGAGGTGGCACCAAGGTAACCAATTGGCTCCCACACTGATGGTTCCGCTTTGGATCCCTCAGCGTCCGGTTTATTCCAAAGCGCACACCCTGGGACCTCCCCTCACCAGCCACTTGCACAGACCTGGGGCTGCGGAGTGAAGGGGGGGTGTAGGGGGAGGGAGGGGGGAGGCTCAGAAATCCCACTAACCCTTCCTGAGATCAGATTCAGCCTCAAGTCTCTGGTTCAGAACAGGCGGAGAGAAGAGGCCAGTCCAGGGATTGGAAAACATCCCTTAACATGAGTCCGGGCCCCCGGAATAGCGCGGGGAACAAGAGCTCCCCTAAAAAGAGGGAGGCGGGCTAAAATTAGAAGAAGTGGAAATCCCTAACGGAGGGAAGGGAAGCGCCGGGAAGCGAAACCGCTAGCGAGGCCAGGGTTGCAACTGGCCAGTAGCCCCTCCTGCAGGGCCCTGTGGATCGGGTGTCAGCAGGGGGCCCTGGCCTATTTCAAGACTGTGATGGCCACGTCCACGGCCATCTCCGGGGTCCCCGGGACCGGGGAATACTTTTTAAGGCTAATTTCCCTGCCATGTATAGTGAGTGTGTCTTCTGAGCCCTGTGGCCCCGCGTGGAGAAATGGGGAGAGGGAGGAGGACAGGGAGGAGGGAGTGGTGCGCCTGGAGGGTTGCCGGACTCGGCTCCCCACCCCGCGCGCTCCGAGAGAACAAAGCCGCCGAGGGACGTCCCCTCGTGGCCTGGGTGCGGCTTACCTGCGGGCAGCCAGCGGCGGGCCGCCCAGCCCTGCAGGGCGCGGAGGTCCTCCCGCGTCCGCCGCAGCTCCTCCAGCACCGCGCCCAGGGCGCCCCCCGCCTGCTCCAGGCGCTGCGCCCCGGCGCCCTCCAGGCGCGCCAGCCTGCGGCCCGCGTCGCGGCTCGCCCGCAGCAGCTCGTCCAGCGCCGGGGCCAGCCCGGCCTGCGCGGGGGCCGCCGGCGCGCACGGCCTCTCCGCGCGGCCCGCCAGCCGGCCCAGCTGCGCCCGCAGCCCCCGCAGCTCGCCGCGCAGGAGGTCGTCGGTGGCCTGCAGCAGCATGCTCTCCCGCATCTGCGAGTCCTCCAGCATGATGAAGAGCTTGTCCCACTCCGAGTGCTCCCGGCGGCAGTCGCACGGCGTGGCTAGGGGCGCAGGGACACACGCGTTACGCGCCAGCCCAGACCTTCCAGGCTTGCGCTGGGCAAAAGGCTGACCTCCCTACTAAAGTGGTCCCAGGTTAACTGCCCATCCATCCCCTCGCCCCCTTTCCCTTTAAGGGAGCCCCAGAGAAACAGCGTGTCAATATCTCGAGAAGGACAGAAACCTTTCCTGAAAATCTATATTAACTTGGACTCTATGCAACTACTGCATAGCGATTTCAGATGGTTCCCATCACTACGTATCTGTGACAGAAGTAACTTTTTGAACTCTCTCCTCAACTGTTTCTCTCTGTTTGCAAAACAAGCTATGCATTTAAAAAAAAAAAATCCCGTTTCATTAGCTACAAAGTACTGTCTATGCATTCGTTTTGAGACCCCCCCAAGAAGTGGGTCTGTCTTTAGGGTTAGCAGAGAGAGAGAGAGTTAACGTGAACTTACGGTCCTCCGTGGGATGCAGTCCATTGTCTATTTCGTTGTCCAAATTCACATACATGAGCTCATAATCGTCCGAGTTCTGGGCGCACGCTGCAGACCAGAGCACACAGAGTAGGAGCGCGCAGGGACGCATCGCTGGAGAGGGACGGAGTTCCGCGACTTCCCCACCGCTGGCGGGAGGGAGGCGTCCGGGGGGGGAGAGCAGCCGCACGGAGGAGCCGCCGAGCTGGATGGAGCGGAGGAGCGAGTGAGAGTGTGCAGCGGCAGGAGCCCGGAGCCCTTAATAAACGCTGGGGACGCCTGAATGGGGATGAATGAGTAATGCCGGTGGCACCGCATAACGGGAGTTCCCCTGACTCCGAGGGGGAGGGGGCCGGGTGGGAGGGCGAGGGGGACGCGGAGGCTGCACGAGAGTAAGCCACAAAGGTTCGCGCTGCAGTCAGATTAATTGGAGGAGGGTCAGAGGGGAAAGGGGCGGGGTGGGTGGGGGGCGGGCCTGGGCTCAGACGGGGCCCCTGAGGATTAGCTGTTGTAACTGGAATTGGTGGTATTGAGGGATGACTGGGAGGGGAGTGGGCCGGGAGGGGAGGGGGGTTCGGGCCTGGGTTGGAGGGAGACATGACTCAGTGGACACACAGAGGTGTGACAACAAGATCACCATGGCAGCTCTTGCGTGCACTTTTATTATTTCACAACGTTTATGTGCAGAAAACTTTTTTTTTTATCACTTTTCTTTTGTAAGAGGTTTTATAGGTCTAAACTGTGAAGGTTACTCACTGGTTTCAAAATAAATCAACTCAGTCAGAATGTTCTGTGACCCTTGGTTCCAAGTGTGCTCCCAGTCATTCCGCCTTTCATCCTTCTGTGCTTTCCTAAACACACCTTTTAAAAGGCCAGTCGGCAAAGCAGGCAAACCTGACATGAGAAGTAGCTGTCGGAAAGGATTAAACTGATCTTAGGTTTCCATAGCAAGATATTCTGTGCAAATTATGTTATCCCACTAGGCTCAGAGTCCAAGATCATGTTTTTATTTGTTTTGTTTTTGTTTTTTAAGCTAACTTAGGGATTCCTGCTTCTGCCAATGCAGCAAGGTCTATATAAATTGAAACTTTCCTGCAGAAAACACCTAGACATGTGTTTAAAATAGGATAATTAGAAACCCTTTAAACATAGAAATAAATGCCCTTTCCCTCCCAACATGGGAGGTCGGTCTATCCAGGGGCCAAAGGTAGAGAAGGAACCAGAACAAGAAGGGTGAGGCCAAGAGCTGATGCTGGAGGTCTCTTGGAGGTGGGTGGTCAGCTCTGTAACAACCAAGTTTCAGTGACCACATGGGACCAGGGCAGAGGCCGGCCTGGGGAGTTAGAAGTGAGACCCCACCTAAAGCCAGACTCTCCGGCAGGTAAAGCCCCATTTTCTGCCCTAGCACCAGAAAGGCAAAAGGAAGCATGTCGCTCTTTGACCGAACCCTGCAGACAGAGTCCCTAAGAATTTGTGATTTGGGTTTTGCCTTTATACACATTCCAGATTAAAGTGTATGCTCTCTGCTACTGTAAAAATAAATTCACAATTGCTGAAACCTGTTTGGCTCAGTGGATAGAGCATCGGCCTGCAGACTGAGAGGTTCCAGGTTCGATTCCGGTCCAGGGCATGTACCTTGGTTGTGGGCACATCCCCAGTAGGGGGTGTGCAAGAGGCAGCTGATCAATGTCTCTCTCTCATCAATGTTTCTAACTCTCTATCCCTCTCCCTTCCTCTCTGTAAAAAATCAATAAAATATATTAAAATAAATAAATAAATTCACAATGAAAAATATTTAAACGCAAGTGTGGTTAAATTATTTAAGATGTACAAGAAGAAACGGGAAAAGTGAGAAAAAAAAGAAAAAGACTAGTTTGTTTTTTTTTAAAAGAACCAAATATAACTTCTAAAATAAAATAAAAATTAATTGAAGTTAAGAAAACCCTCAAGAAATTGGGTTAAGTGGCAAATTAGACAAAGCTGGAGAGAATATGAAGGACCTTGAAGCAAGAGCTAAGAAAATAATCCAAAAGGTACTCTTTAAATTTGATATCCTAAAGTCCTTTCATTGTTCAGAAGGATAACAGAGAGAAATTAATTTCACTTTTTAGTTAAAGGATGTTTCTATTTTTAAGGATAACTACCAAAATCAAAAGGAAATAGAACATCCAAATAGAAGGAATAGAGATATTCCTATCTAATAAAAGAGTAATGTGCAGATTAACCATCACTCCAACACACAAGATGACTGCCCCATGTGGTCAAATCTTAAGAGATTCTGAAATCAGATTATTAATAAGAGAATTGCTGCTGTCCCCATGTGGACACAAGATGGCCGCCACAAGATGGCCAGCAGGGGAGGCAGTTGGGAGGTACCAGGCCTGCAAGGGAGGGAAATTGTGGGTGATCAAGCCTACAGGGGAGGGCAGTTAGGGGTGATCAGGTATGCAGGGGAGGCCAATTGGGGGGGGGGGACGAATAAACCAGCAGGGGAGAGCAGTTAGGGGCGATGAGGCTGGCAGGGAGGGCAGTTAGGGGTAACCAGGTCAGTAGGGGAGGGCAGTTCGGGGGGACCAGGCTGGCAGGGGAGGGCAGTTTGGGGGGACTAGGCTGGCAGGGGAGAGCAGTTATGGACAATCAGGCTGGCAGGGGAGTGCTTAGGGGATGATTAGGCTGGCAGGCAGAAGTGGTTAGAGACAATCATGAAGGCAGGCAGGCAAGCAGTTGGGAGCCAGCAGTCCTGGATTGTGAGAGGGATGTCCAACTGCCCGTTTAGGCCCAATCTGGAATCAGGCCTAAATGGGTAGTTGGACATCCCTCAAGGGGTCCCAGATTAGAGAGGGTGCAGACTGGCCTGAGGGACATACACACACCCATTCATTAATTTTGTGCACCGGGCCTCGAGTCCTATATAATAAAACCCTAATATGCAAATCGGACAAAGAGCAGAAGGACCAGTCACTATGATGCTCACTGGCCACCAGGGGGCAGATGCTCGATTCAGGAGCTGTCCCCTTGTAGTCACTGTGTTCTCATAGAGAGCGCGCCACTCAGGCAGAAGTCAGGCTCATGGATGGCGAGTGCAGTGGTGGTGGCTGGAGCCTTTCCTGCCTCCGTGGCAGTGCTAAGGACCCCTTCGGGTATGTCTGCCTGTGGGGAGCAGGCCTAAGCTGGCAGGTGGACATCCCCAGAGGGCTCCTGGACTGTAAGAGGGCACAGGCTCAGCTGAGGGACCCCACCCCCCAGTGCATGAATGTTGAGCACCAGGCCTCTAGTTAAAAAATAAAACACTTGATCTATTCAATAGAAAGAGTAAAGGAAGAGATAAAAATATAGGTAGAGCAAGATAAGTTAAATGCACAACAGAATGTGATAAAAAATAAATCAAAATTTAACTATAATCACTATAAATATTAATGAAACAAACTTTCCAGTTAAGAAACAAAGGTTGGCCAAGACAGGTTTGGCTCAGTGGATAGAGTGTCGGCTTGTGGACTGAAAGGTCCCGGGTTCGATTCCGGTTGGGGGCATGTACCTTGCTTGCGGGCACATCTCCACAGTGGGGCATTCAGGAGGCGGCTGATCGATGTCTCTCTCTCATCGATGTTTCTGACTTTCTATCTTTCTCCCTTCCTCTCTGTAAAAAATCAATAAAAATATATTTTAAAAAAAAGAAACAAAGATTATCAGTAGGTATATTTTTAAAATCTCCAGCTTAAAGTGATCAGTAATCATTCAAATGTAAAAACAAAACAAAACAACAACTGCTCAAAGATACAGAAACTATGTAATTTCAAGTTCAACTTAATGAAATATAAAGAGCATCGCCCAGGTTTTACAAGCAAGTTCAATCAAACATTCAAGGAACTCATAATTTCCATCTTATCCACACTGCTCCTGCAAGTAGAGCATGCAGGAATGCCCTGAATTCTTTTTACATGTTTAATAAGTATGATACCAGAAAGAGACAAGAACAGTTCAAGAAAGAAATAGCAGGCTAGTCTCCTTTATGAACACAGATGCAAAAGCTCTAAATAAAATATTAGCCAAACAAACCCAGCAACATAAGCATATAAATACATCATAACCAAGTTGAGTTTATTCCAAGACCTAAAGATTGATTAAAAGTTAGAAGACCTATTAGTTTATTACATTATCAATTTAAAGAAGAAACCATATAATTATGTTAACTGATTTTTGTATGTTGACCTTCCACCCAGCAGAACTTGCTCAATTCTCTTATTTAATAAAATTCATTACTCATTCATGTTCAAACTAGGAAACAGAAATGTAAACGGATAAAACATAACTACCAAAAATCTATAAAGACATATACATACATAATGGTGAATTCTTAGAAACATACTCTTAAAAACAGGAATAACAAGAGGATACTAGTGGACATGGGTTCTACTCATCAAAGTGTTGGAGGTCCAGCCAATAAAGGAAGACCAAAATAAGCCACATAAGGGATAATGTTGGAAGGAAAGAAACAAAGTTGTCATCATTTATTCTGAGCTGATTATCCATATGCAAAATCTTAAGAGATTCTGAAATCAGATTATTAATAAGAGAATTGAGCAAGTTCTGCTGGGTGGAAGATCAACATACAAAAATCAGTCCGCCAAACATATGGTAAGGTACAAATGACAGTGGATGAAGGAGGAAAACATATAATTAGCTTAATAAAAAAAATTATATACATGTAAAGGGTTTTTCAATTGGCTGGGATGCTTGTTCCCCTTAGACTTTTACTTTTCTAGTATTAAACATTTTCTGTTCCTAATCAATGTTACTGGCTTATTATTGTTACTTTTGTTCCTGGTATGTAAAGGTTATACTAGGTGCAGAAAAACAAAACTTGACAAACAGCAAAAAAGACTCGGATCATGGTGGCTCAAAAATTAGAAATGATCCAGAATACTTTTTAACAAGGACATATAGGACCTGACTGCCTCCCATTTACTTGCCCTTTTTGAGTAATAATAATTCGATCTTAAATGCCATCTAAGATTATGGTCTTGCCCCATCCCCAGTGGTCCACTTGTTCAGAAAGACACTGAGACATCCTATGAATGAGCCTTCCTAACACCATGGGATTCTATTATCCAACCAAAAGGTTGGTCATCAATGCATCCTTTGGATTGACTTATGACCAAAAGGGGGATGTGTGGATGAAAGGGGCCACATGCTGGTCTGACAAGCTCAGGGGAGGCCTGCATGGCAGTCTTACAAACTCAGAGACCTAAAGTCACCACAAAGGATGGTCTGAAACTAAACTTTAACTAAAAGCAGTGATGGTGGGCAGTTACATCCTAGGCTGGTATCTTCACTGACAAGGTCAACCTTTACTTTAACTGAGCCTGTCTGTCTTTTTGCATCTATGATAACATACCCTTAAAGTGTCTGGGTAACTTGTAGCTTCCCTTTTTCTGGAGCCCCTGGGGCAAACCAAATGTGTTGGGCGCTAGGACAGATGCCACAAATTCCTTCATTATCATGTTAATTGTTCCTGCACCCACCTAAGTATGTGTCCATCATTTTATTTTTATCCAATCCCAGGGGTTTCCCTGCTTTGTTTTCTCCTGCCTCTCTAATCTATCACCAATGGATTTCATGTAACCCACCTATGTCCCTTCCTTTGACTGCAATGTATAAATACAGATGTAATCTGCCATTGTCCAGAGCATTATCTCAATTTGTTGAGGTTCTGCTTCCTGGCATATGTCAACAGTTTACTTCAAATAAATTCATAAAAGTTAAAAAAAAAAAAAATCAGTTGGTTTCTTGATACTAGCAGACAACTGAAAATACATTTCTAAAAAAAAAAAAAAAGCTTCCATTTACAATATCAACAACAAATATGGGATACTGACAAACCAATTTAATGAAAGATACAAAAGTACAACTAATATTACAAAGCTTTTTAGAAAGTTTTTTAAAAAGTATATATGGATGCAAGGACATATCATGTCCTTCAGTGAGAAGACTCAGTTTCATAAACTCTATTGTCCCAAATTAGTCTATTCATTCAATGTATACAAAAAATAAAATTCTACCCTAGTGTTTTGAGGAAGTTGATAAAGTCATGGTAACATTTTTGTAAAGGGGCCAAAAAGAATTTGAAGTAGAAGGTGGAGAAATTTGCCCTGTGAGATATAATGATCTCTATACACAAAAACCTAAGCAATCATTGTCCAACCATTCGACCATCCAATAGGTAGCTATGACATGCACTGACCACCAGGGGGCAGACTATCAACGCAGGAGCTGCCAAGCTGCAGTGAATTGGCTG
Source organism: Lasiurus borealis (assembly GCA_004026805.1). Classification (NCBI taxonomy): domain Eukaryota; kingdom Metazoa; phylum Chordata; class Mammalia; order Chiroptera; family Vespertilionidae; genus Lasiurus; species Lasiurus borealis. The sequence goes on from PVJN01023294.1 coordinate 29,142, forward strand.
AGGTTCTGGGGTAATGCATCTGAAGCCAGCGAGGAGGAAGCCCAATTTCAGGGTGTATCACCTGAGAGAATCACCCTCTTGCAATCTGGGATCCCTCAGGGGATGTCGGAGAGACAATGTCAGCCTGATTTCCACAGGCCAGGCCAAGGAACCCCAGTGGTGCATGAATGCACCAGGCCTCCAGTTTATTATAAAGTTCATTGTAATTTTAAAAATTGTAATTGGTAAATGTCTGATAAATACCCAGAAACAAACCCAGATACATGGGAAACCTTATTTTGGAAAAAGCTATTACAAATCATAAGAGAAACAATTGATGACTACTTAATAAATGGACCTGGGACCATGGTTTAAAATAAGCATGCAAAAAAATATAAAACTAGATTCCTTCCTCATATGTGTAAAAGTAAAGTCCAGACGAATTAAAGACAAATATGAAAACAAAACCACAATGCTTTTAGGAAAAAATATAGAAAAAAATTGTATGTATTTAAGGTAGAGAAAGATTTCTCAATAATAACAAAAATAAACTATAAAAAAATTTTAAAAATCAACTATGTTAAGACTTCAACTTTAAAACTGATAAATAATTAGTGTCTAGATTAAATAAGCAGTGTCTACAAATTAATAAGAAAACACAAACATCCCAATCCAAAATAGGCAAAGGATATGAATGACCAAATCATGGGAGAGGAAATGACTTACAAACATATAAAAAGGGGTGTGCTCAGCCTCACATGAGTAATTAAGGAAATGAAAATTAAAACAACAAAAATAATGACATGTCACCTCACACCCCATCAGAGTGGGAAAAAGGGAGGTCTGTCAAGAGCAAATGTTGGCAAGGATGTAGAGCAACAGAAACATGCTGCTGGTGGGCGTATACGTTGTTAAAAATCATGGTGGTAGGTAGAATGATGTCCCCCAAAGATGTCCACATCTTAATTCCCATAACCAGTGAACATATGTTCTATTGCACTGAAGATGGAATTGAGGTGATATATAAGTTAAGGAGAAAATCCTAGATTATCCAGAAGAGCTCAATGTAAGTCACAAAGATGTTTGAAAATGGAAGAGAGAGGCAGAAAAGAGAATCAGAGAAAGAGGCGTGGTAATGGAAGCAGGATCAGAGAGATGCCATGTTGAAGACATTGAAGATGGAGGAAGGGGACCCCAAACCGAAGAATTCTTGTGGTGTCTAGAAGCTAGAAGAGCCAAGGAAACATATTCCCTCCTACAACCTCCATAAAGGAACCCAGCCCCTTCCAACACCTGACCTTTAGCCCAGTGAGACTCACGTCAGCCTTCTGCACTGTAGAGATGTTTGGTCATAAATGTGTGTTGTTTTAGACTACTAAGTTTTTGGTAATTTCTTATGGCAGCAATAGAAACCTATTACATCCACTTTGCAAAGAAATTTTAGGAGATCTAGGAACTTTCCCAGGGACATACCCACTGCTTTGCTACTTAATTATATGGTCGAGGTACCATCAGCATCACCTTCAAAGTTAGTAGAAATTCGAGTTCTCAAGCACTACCTTCAACCTGCTGAATCAGAATCTGTGTTTTAACAAGTTGCCCGGGTGATTGAGTTCCAGAGCAACCCCCTGAACAGCCTCCTGCTTATAAACAAATAAATAGGTATGAAAATTACAGCACTATGGGTAAAAGCAATTAATAATCATAATATGTCTTTCAACCACAGAGCATGTGAATAAATTGTTGCACATTTATATAGTAATGGAATACCACACAGCTGTAAGAATACATGGAGAGCTCCTTGGAGATAAAACTTTTAAGTAATGTCAAATGGGGGAAAGCTGTGTTGCAAAGAAATATGTTCAATATGATACTATGATATAAAATTTAAAGCATGGCCGAGACCAGTTTGGCTCAGTGGATAGAGTGTCGGCTTGCAGACTGAAAGGTCCCAGGTTCGATTCCGGTCGGGGCATGTACCTTGGTTGTGGGCACATCTCCACTGTGGGGCATGCAGGAGGCGGCTGATCGATGTCTCTCTCTCATCGATGTTTCTGACTCTATCTCTCTCCTTTCCTCTCTGTAAAAAATCAATAAAATATATATATTTTTAATTAAAAAAAATAAAAATAAATAAATTTAAAGCATGCAAAACAATACTATAAAGTGCTTATTGATGCATATACATGCAAGTAAAATGAAAAAAAATTCATGAAGATGATAAATACTAATTTCAGGATGGTGGTTACCTCTGGGGAGAAAAATAAATGAGTGGGATGGGAAGCAATTATGCCATAAGGTTAAGTTTTGACAAAGCTGGTTGATAGGTATACCAGTGCTCCTTACAGTATTGTCTAATGACTTTGAATATTTCATAATTTAAAAGAGGATACTAATTTATCAATGGAATTTCTAGGATTTCTTCACCAAAGTGCCTTCATCAGTTTCTAACTCAAGAAGTTCTTTGCATTTACTTTTGTATTCTTTGATTGAAATTCAAGTCAGCTGAAAATGACTAATCTGGAGTTTTCCCCTTCCAGGCTCCCAGGGAGTATTGTACCAAAAAGTCTTACACCAATTTCCCATCTTAAATTTGAACAACAGCCCCATTCATCATGACCTTTTGCAGAGTTGATCAGTTTGTCTACATACCTAAGCTCTATGACCAATGTGCTCTGTATAGATTGGACATTGCACTTAAAATTCCTGATCCTTTAAGGAGAAGATGTTACTAAAATTAAACAAAATAAAACAGTATTTTTCAATGCACAGATTTTTAAAAAATAAAGAAAACCTGAATATTCCCAACACCTTGTATTCTATGGGCATCTGATTAAAATCTGTTTGAGACCAATTCTGTGAACCACATATGGAAAAAGCAAGGCTCATTATTTATTGCCACTCAAATACATTGTTTGATCTAGAATCAGCCTTTTATTAAACTTAGTCATCGACGTTCTGAAAACACTGGCCTTCTTCCCTCTATTCTCATTTCTAAATGTCCTTTATATATGAATTTGCCCTCACCATTTAATAAAGGTCTAAATATGTATAATCACTGCTTATTTGATTCTTTCTGTATGTATTTTCTCTATATAAAGCTGAACTTAAAGTAAATAGAGGCAGGAACATTCTTTTTCAAGAAATCCATAGGAACCAGTTCTCTCAAGACAGTTAAGCACTTGAGAGGATTTTGAGGGGAAAAAATCCATACCGTGAAGTGATAGGCAGATGTTTCCCATATGTTGTTTGCAGATAAATCCCCATAGTTTATACAATATTTTTTCTTGAGATTTTGCCATTTTAGATCCAGTTGTTCATACATGTCTTTGAGGCAAA